>UESW01004566.1:67583-229681 GCA_900491605.1 Calamus simplicifolius | reverse complement strand
GAATCCTTTGGAGCTGAGCTTCACAAGATCTTCGAAAGGATGGAAGGCATTGCCGATGGATCACGATCATATGTTCATGCAACGGGTCAATTGAAGAAGGATATTGACCTTGCAGTCTCTCAAATCGAAGCTAGCCTTGAAAATTTTAAGAAATCACAAAAGGATGATGTAATGGAGATAATAGGCCATCTAAAGAAAATTGTATTCAAGCACATTTGATCTTGTTTTTGAGTTTGATAGCTTGTACTTAGGAAGTTTTTGAATATCCAATGTATTTCATTTTGAAATGTAAATGAATCAACTGATGTAATGTTTCTTGCTTATGAAATACAATTTCACTTTTTCAAATTTTGATTGATTGGATTCCTATGCTTTATTAAGATTATAAATTTTTTACTCTCCTTATTGCTAATAACAAAAAGGGGGAGAGATAGTTGTGTATATGCAAAGAAAGAAAGATAAGAAAGATTGAATAGGAATATTGAATAATGTATGCATAAAGAAAGAAAGAAAGGGGAGAATTAATTGTTTATGCAAAATGAATTGAAATGATTATCAGTTACTATTTGATGTTTATATATAAGAGGAGCTACTCAATGCAGGGGGAGCTTAACAAAAAGCTCATTTATAATTGTATGCACATTAAGCTTAACAATTCAATATTGATGGATTATATTGAACTCTTATACAATTTTAAAGTTTACATTAAACATTGGCATCAAAACCTTAATTTCAATGGTTTAAAGTTAAAATGACTATAATCCTTAGTTTGATTGAATTTTTGAATGCATATACTCAAAGTTTTTGTTATCATAAAAAGGGGGAGATTGTTGACCCAATTGATGATTTTGATGATTAACAAAACTATTCGAGTATAATTTTTGAAGGCTCTGATGATTTTGATTTAGTGTTTCAGCTTATAAGACTATTGAAAGATCAAAATCAAGAGTTACGATGTGTTCTGGATCGAATCTAATGTCTAGGTAAGAATTGCAGACATTAGAGTCGACTCCGAGAATCACAGAGCCAACTCCGGAACTGGCACGGTCATTAGAGTCGACTCCGAGACTGTTAGAGTCGACTCTCACAGACGAAGCAGAAAGTCGATTTTTCTGGCTCCAACCTAGAGTCGACTCCGGGTACGTTAGAGTCGACTCCGGAAAAGTTTCTTGTCGACCCCAGAAAAGCCAGAGACGACTCTGAAAATATCATTTTAAAACGCCTCGAGCTAGAGCCGACTCCAGAAAAGTTAGAGTCGACTCCAACCCACCTGGAACGAAAAACAAAGTTGCCAGATCAGCTCTAACGGTAACATTTCTATTTTTACTCATTTCTAACGGATATATTTGATACAAGGTACACTCCAACGGATAGTTTTATTCCAAAAGTGGTGTAAAAGAAATCTATAAAAAGGGAAGTCTATTGTTCAAAAAGAGAGAGGAGAAGAACAAAAAATCTGAAAAACAAAGAGAGAAAATCTGAGATAGACAAATCCCATTTCAAAAATCAGTGAGCTTGAATCTTGAAAGGAAAACCTTCTAGCTCAAATTCACTCCACTCCAAAAGGCTCAAGAGGAATCCAAAGCGTTCAAATCAAAGCCTTGGCAGATTTCCCAACTTGGAGAAAGGAAATTCAGTTCTTGCTTTTCAACCCTTCTCAACTGCTTCAACCACGAAGAATCGGAGCTGAGGCTTGATTCAATCCAGCAAGGAGAAGAAGAAAAGAAGAAAAGAAGAAAAGCTCAAAAGCCAACCAATCTTCAAATCAGGCTTTTCTAAACCTTGTTCTTAATTTGTATATTTGCTCATTGAGGAGCTTTGTAGTCACACACAATACTTATCTTATTTTTGCCTAGTTCAATCTGGGGATTGAACTAGAGGAGGTAGTTTTACCTCGGTTTAAGCTTGTTTAAGCTTGGGTTAGTTGGGAGCCCTGAAAAACAACGTGTAGGGTTTTGTGCTGGTAAGCCCGAGTAAAACCAGCTGGGTTCGTTGTGCACCCGGTAAAACAACAAGTTTGAGTTGTGAGCTTGTAAAACAACTCGGCTGTAATCTAGGGTGATTATAGTGTGGACCCAAGTGAATCTTGGGAGTGGACGTAGGTGTTGGATACACCGAACCACTATAAAATCTTTTGTGTTTGCCGTGTCTCATTGTCTCTTTATCTATCTCTATCTTACTCATTGCACTTTATAGTTATCTTGCATTTGCCTCATTAATCTCAAGCAAACTATCTTTAAAAAGGGCTAATTTTTTAAAGAACCCAATTCACCCCCCCCCTCTTGGGTTGCCATCTGGGCCAACAATTGGTATCAGAGCAAGTGCTCATTTAGAATTTGATCTCACGATCAAGGGCTAAAGATCCTTATGGCAACACAAAGTTGGTTCATGTTTTGCTGAAGGTCATTCTACGAATCGACCTCCTTTATTTAATGGAACCAACTATTCATATTGGAAAGCTAGAATGAGAATATTCATTCAAGCTTCGGACTATGAATTGTGGGGAGTATAATAAACGGACCTAGTACACCCACACACCTTATTGATGGCACTATTGTTCCTAAGCCCGAAAGGGATTGGAATGATAATGATAGAAGAATGGCTCAATTAAATGCTAAAGCCATTAATATTTTATATTGTTCCTTAGACTCTAATGAATTCAACCGAATCTCAACATGTAATTCCGCAAAAGAAATTTGGGATAGGTTGGAAATAACTCATGAAGGAACAAACCAAGTTAAGGAATCAAAAATAATATTTTGGTTCATAAATATGAATTGTTTACAATGGAACAAACTGAAACCATCACATGCATGTTCACTAGATTCACTGATATTGTGAATGGTTTAAAGAGTCTTGGTAGAATTTATTCTAATGCTGACCTTGTGCGCAAAATTCTTAGGTCACTACCAAGAGCGTGGGAAGCAAAAGTCACCGCTATCCAAGAAGCAAAGGACCTCAATGCACTACCTTTAGAGGAGCTTCTAGGATCCTTAATGACCCACGAGCTAACAATGAAGCAGTTGAGGAGAAACAAAAAGAAAGAAAACACTTGCCCTCAAGACTGCAGAAAGAAGAGAGCAGCAGTGAAAGTAATGATGATGATGATGATGAGAACTGCTCTCTTGGCCAAAAATTCAGAAGGTTTATGAGAAAAAGGCCCTTCCATAAAAAGAAATTTGGAGCAAGATTTGATGGAGAAAAAGATAAGAAAAGGACAAGGAGAAAGAAAAAGAAAAAGAGCCCTTAGTATGTTATGAGTGCAAAAAGCCAGGGCACTTTAAATATGATTGTCCTTTGCTGAAAAAGGCCTACAAGAAAAAGAAGAAAGCATACATGGCAACATGGTCTGATGAATCTTCCTCATCGAAGAAAATGAACAAAAGGAAGTTGCAATATCTGCTTCATGGCCAACAACGACGACAACGACAATGAGGTAAGTTCTGAAACTCAATGATGAATTTATATTTGATGAAATGTTTGAGGCTTTCAATGAACTTATGATTGATTTTAAATCTTTGAAAAAGAAAATAAGTTTTGAAAAATGACAATATTAGCTTAGCTAAAAGTAAAAATGAATTAGCTTTAGAAGTTAAGAACTTAACTAATGAAAAAGACGAACTTAGCAAAGAAAGAGATAATTTTAATCAAGAAATAGATTTGTTGAAAACTGAAACTAAAACTCAACAAAAGATTTAAAAGATCAATTAGAAACCTTAGCTTTAGAAAAAGAACAGCAAGTTAAAGACAATGATTCATTAAAGAAAGAAGTTAAAAAGTATAAAGACATTGTTGAGAAATTTACTCTAAGCTCAACTAAATTAAATATGATCTTAGATAGTCAAAAAGCAGTTTTTGACAAAGCGGGTTAGGGTATAACACATTAAGGAAACAAAAATCTTTAAAGAATATTTTTGTAAAAGTCAATCAAAGTAATATACCTGTTTAAATGCAATGAAAAAGGTCATAAATCATTTGAATGCAAAACATTAAATAATAACAACAAGTTAAATGTTAAAGCAAAGAAAATATGGGTTCCGAAAGGAACAATTCTTGTTGCTACTAACCATGAAGGACCCAAGAAAGCTTGGGTACCTAAACATAAAGTTTGATTATGTTGCAGGAATGTCTTGTAGCCAAAAGATCAAAGAAAAAGTGGTATCTTGTGGCTGCTCAAGACATATGACGGGTGACAAAGATGAATTCATCACCCTGGAAGAAAAGAAAGGTGGAGTTGTGACGTTTGGCGATAATGGTAAAGGTCAAATTATGGGCCTTGGTAAAATTCGCATAACTCCATCTACATTTATTGATAATGTACTTTATGTTGATGGTTTAAAGCATAATTTAATTAGTATAAGCCAACTATGTGATAAGAACTTTAAATTTCATTTAAATCTTCTATTTGCATAGTATCTGATTCCATTAATGATAGCATTGTTTTTACTGGTTATAGACATGGCAATGTGTACTTAGTTGACTTAGACAAATTATCTGAAAGTAGTCATTGCCTAATTGCTGACAATGCTAACATAAATGATATTGGATGGTTATGGCATCGTAGATTAGGTCATGCAAGCACACACCTTATTTCAAAACTAATTAAAATGGATTTAGTTAAAGGTTTACCTAAAGTTAGATTTTGAAAATAACAAAATATGTGATGCATGTCAATTTGGAAAACAAACTAGAAGTTCTTTTAAATCTAAAAATATTGTTTCAACTTCTAGGCCATTAGAGCTACTTCACATGGACCTTTTGGACCAACTAGAACCACAAGTCTAGGAGGAAAGAAATATGGTCTAGTGATTGTAGATGATTATTCTAGATATACTTGGGTAATGTTTTTAGCTCACAAAGATGAGACTTTCTCGATATTCCTGAAATTCTTCAAGAAAGTCACAAATGAGAAAACACTACCATAGTATCTCTAAGAAGTGATCATGGAACTGAATTTGAAAATCACTTATTTGAAAGTTTTTGTTCTGAAAATGGTATTAATCAT
Source organism: Calamus simplicifolius (assembly GCA_900491605.1). NCBI lineage: Eukaryota > Viridiplantae > Streptophyta > Magnoliopsida > Arecales > Arecaceae > Calamus > Calamus simplicifolius. The sequence goes on along the minus strand of UESW01004566.1, from coordinate 224,676 downwards.
AATTTTTCAGCCCCTAGGACCCACAACAAAATGGAGTAGTTGAAAGAAAAAATAGAACCTTAGAAGACATGGCCCGTACCATGCTATGTGAAAGCAACTTACCAAAGTACTTTTGGGCGGAAGCTATTAACACAGCATGTTACATCTTAAACAGAGCTTTAATAAGACCTATTTTAAAGAAAACACCTTATGAATTATGGAATGAAAGAAAACCAAATATAAATACTTTCATGCATTTGGATGTAAATGTTTCATTCATAATAATGGTAAAAACAACTTAGGAAAATTTGATGCTAAATCTGATGAAGGAATTTTTCTAGGTTATTCAACAACTAGTAAAGCATATAGAATCTTTAACAAGAAAACCTTAATTGTTGAAGAATCCATTCATGTAGTTTTTGATGAATCTTTAGCAACTGGATCTGAAAAGATTGATGATGAGGAAGATACAAACATAATTGAAAAAGATCTTGAAAAACTTAATATTGAAGTATCTTCAGATCATGAACAAGAAGCTAAAGATGATGATTCACATAAGGACGATGATGTAATACTGATCATAATGATATAGATCTTCCAAGAGACTGGAGATATGCTCATAGTCATCCCAAGGAATTGATTATAGGTGATCCATCTCAAGGAATAAGAACTAGATCATACATGAGAAATATTAGTAATCATCTTGCATTTGTTTCGCAAATTGAACCTAAAACTATTGAAGAAGCTGAAAAAGATAATAATTGGATGTTAGCTATGCAAGAAGAATTAAATCAATTTACTAGAAATAATGTATGGACATTAGTTGAAAGACCTAAAGATCATTCTGTATAGGATCAAAATGGTTTTTAGAAATAAACTAGATGAAAATGGCATAGTAATTAGAAACAAGCTAGATTGGTTGCTAAAGGATAATCAAGAAGAAGGTATTGATTTTGATGAAACCTTTGCACCTGTAGCTAGATTAGAAGCCATTAGGCTATTACTTGCATTTGCATGTCACATGAAATTTAATTTATTTCAAATGGATGTCAAAAGTGCATTTTTAAATGGATTTATAAATGAAGAAGTATTTGTAGAACAACCACCAGGATTTGAAGATCATGAATTTTCAAATCACGTTTTTAAATTGCACAAAGCTTTATATGGTTTGAAACAAGCACCTAGAGCTTGGTATGATAGACTAAGTAAATTTTTGATTGAAAATGATTTTACAAGAGGAAATGTTGATAAAACTTTGTTTTTGAAAAGAAAAAGTAAAGATTTACTTGTAGTTCAAATTTATGTTGATGACATTGTATTTGGTGCTACTAACAATTCTCTATGTCAAGAGTTTGCTAAGTTAATGCAGGGAGAATTTGAAATGAGCATGATGGGAGAACTCAATTTCTTCCTTGGACTCCAAATCAAACAAAGCAAAGAGGGAATCTTTATCAACCAAACAAAGTACACAAGAGAATCTTAAAGAAGTTTGGTATGGAATCAATGAAACCCCTCGGAACACCAATGAGTCCTTCATGCAAGCTGGACAAAGATGAAGAAGGTAAGAAGGTTGATCAAAATATTATCGAGGTATAATCGGATCCCTACTTTACTTAACTGCAAGTAGACCAGACATAATGTTTGCTGTTTGCTTATGTGCTAGATTTCAGTCTGAACCTAAAGAATCACATTTAATTGCTGTTAAAAGAATTTTAAGATACTTAGTGGAACAAAAAATGTAGGTTTATGGTATTCTAGAGACTCAACATTAAATCTGATTGCTTATTCTGATTCTGATTATGCTGGATGTAAGTTAGATAGAAAAAGCACAAGTGGTGCATGCCAATTTTTAGGAAGTAACTTAATCTCATGGTTTAGCAAAAAGCAAAATTCGGTTGCATTATCTACTGCTGAAGCAGAATATGTTGCAGCTGGAAGTTGCTGTGCTCAAATCCTATGGATTAAGAGACAACTTGAAGACTATGGTATCACACTTGATAAGACACCTATAAGATGTGATAATACAAGTGCAATAAATCTAACTAAAAATCCAATTCAACACTCAAGAACAAAGCATATTGAAATAAGATATCACTTTATAAGAGAACATGTTGCCAATAATGAAATTTGTCTTGATTATGTGAATACTGAAGAACAACTTGCAGATATTTAACAAAACCCTTAAGTGAAGAAAGATTTTGTTATCTTAGAGGAGAATTAGGAGTTTGTGATCCTTTGGAATAGTTTTCTGAAACTCTTAAGGACATCTATCTAGATTTCATCAATTTCTTGAAAAATCTCGATATTCAATAAGGAAATCTATCTAGATCTTGATTCATTGTTTCCCCAATTGCTAAGGAACATTTATCTAGAATTTGATGATTAATTTGAATAGTTTCAAATCCTTGAAACTTGATTTTTTATCTCTGAAACTGTTAGAGTCGACTCTGACAGTTTGTGGAGTCGACACCTTAGTTTTTGATGTTCTGTCTAAGCAATTAGAGCCGACTCTGGCTTTTGTAGAGCCGACTCTAATTCGAGCGCTGACAGACTTTCTGGTTCGGAGCCGACACCCAGTTTTTGGGAGTCGACTCTAAGTCGAGTTAGGTCAAAAATAAAAAGGCGGAGTCGACCCCAAATCATTCCAATCGTCTCCAAAACCTTTCCAAAGAACTCCAAAGCCTTTCCAACTCCCCAAATCTCTCAAAACCTTTGATTAACCTTCCAATCCTCTCAATGGCACCAAAGAGGCGCGGTTTCATCGGCTGGAGCGTCCGTTCCCACGAAGCGACGCATGATTCGGAGGCAACCTCGCCATCCTCCTCTTCGGCCACTCAAGAAGATTCCCTCCTTCACCCTCTTCACCCAAAGTTGATCAATTAGCCGGTAAGACTATTACAACTGGAAGAAAGGTCAACTTTGATTTCTTTGAATCGGAAGGCTTCTCTATAGGAAGATGTTTAAAGAAATGGGTGGGAAAAGATTTGCTCATTAGATATCCCCACTTATCCGGCAGTAAGAGAATTTTACAATGGATTAAGTAGAGGAGAAGGCGGATTGATAAGCACAGTGAGAGGAACTAGAGTTACGGTAACAACGCTGAAATTCTTGGAACCCTGTTGGAAATGCCCACAATTGGTATTATGGAATATCAACATGATGATAGAAGTGGTGCATTGTCAAGAATGTTAGGGAGGGATGTAACCGAGTTTGAGAAATCTTTGCAAATCAATTAAATCTGGAACTCAGGTTACTACATAATATATGTGGAAGAATTTTATTTCCAAAAATTGGTAGATTTGAGTATGTCTCGGAGCGAGACATCTTTTGATGGATTGTATAATACTGGAAGGCCAGTCAACTTAGCTGGCATGATGATTGGTTATATGGCAGAGGCTGCTACAAAGAAAAGATCTACACTGCCATATGGTATGATTCTGACATTAGTCTTTAGAAGCCAAGGTGTGCTCATTATGGAAAATGAACCCCTAAGAAAATTGAGGCACACTGACTATTATAGTACTTCTACTATTCATCGGATGGGCTTCAAGAAGTTAATGGTGTTTGGATGAGGAGAGAGGAAAGAACAGATAGGGATAGAGCAGGGAACCAGAGTAGAAGAAATCCCTGGACCATCACTGCGGGACCATCAGTCCCTGATCCATCTTTTGCGGGACCATCTTCAGCTGGACCTTCAGAGGCCGGACCGAGTTCTATTCCCTCACCTCCACATCAGTCTTTAACTGCTTCTGGAAGATTCTCTGATGAACAGATTGGTCAGTTGAGAGCTTGCTTGCTGAATATGACAGTCAGAGATCTCATGAGATTAATCAATTAAAAGAAGACTTTAATCAGTTGAAAGAAGAACTTAAATCGAGACTGGACATGATTCCTTTTCCATAAGCAATTCTGTTGAATCCTTTGGTGCTGAACTTCACAAAATCTTTGAAAGGATGGAAGGCATTGCTGATGGATCAGGATCTTATGTTCATGCAACTGGTCAACTGAAGAAGGACATTGACCTTGCAGTCTCACAGATTGAAGCTTGTCTTGAAAATTTTAAGAAATCTCAAAAGATGATGTAATGGAAATCATAGGTCATCTGAAGAAAATTGTATTCAAGCACATTTGATCTTGTTTTTGATTTTGATAGCTTGTACTTAGGAAGTTTTTGAATATCCAATGTATTTCATTTTGAAATGTAAATGAATCAACTGATGTAATTTCTTACTTATGAAATACAATTTCACTTTTTCAAATTTTGATTGATTGAATTCCTATGCTTTATTAACTTATCTTTATTAATACTCTCCTTATTGCTGATAACAAAAAAGGGGGAGAGATGGTTGTGTATATGCAAAGAAAGAAAGATAAGAAATTTTAATAGAGAATGGTTGAATAATATGCATAAAGAAAGAAAGAAAGGGGGAGAATGATTGTTTATGCAAAAAGAATTGAAATGATTATCAGTTCAATTATTTGATTTATATATAGGGGGAGCTATTCAATGCAGGGGGAGCTTAACAACAAGCTCATTACAATTTTCTGTACATTAAGTTTAAATGTTCAATATTGATGGATTATATTGAACTCATACAATTTTAAAAGTTTACTTTGAATATTGGCATCAAATCCTTCATTAAAAATGGTTTAAGTTAAAATGACTATAATCTTTAGTTCGAATGAATTTTTGAATGCATATACTCAAAGTTTTTGTTATCATCAAAAAGGGGGAGATTGTTGACCCAATTGATGATTTTGATGATTAACAAAACTATTGAGTATAATTTTTGAAGGCTCTAATGATTTTGATTAAGTGTTTCAGATTATAAGTCTATTGAATGATCAAAATCAGGAGTTACATGTGTTCTGGATCGAATCTAATGTCTAGGTAAGATTGCAGACATTAGAGTCGACTCCGAGAATCACAGAGCCGACTCCGAACTGGTACGGTCATTAGAGTCACTCCGAGACTGTTAGAGTCGACTCTCACAGACGAAGCAGAAAGTCAATTTTTCTGGCCCCGACCTAGAGTCGACTCCGGGTAAGTTAGAGTCGACTCCGGAAAAGTTTCTTGTCGACCCCAGAAAAGTCAGAGACGACTCCAGAAATAACGTTTTAAAGTGCCTCGAGTTAGAGCCGACTCCAGAAAAGTTAGAGTCGACTCCAACCCACCTGGAACGAAAAATCAAATTGCCAGATCAGCTCTAACGGTAATATTTCTATTTTACTTATTTCTAACGGATATATTTTGTTACAAGGTACACTCCAACGGATAGTTTTCTTCCAAAAATGGTTGAAAGAAATCTATAAAAAGGGAAGACTATCATTCAAAAAAAGAAGAAGAAGAACGAAAAATCTAAAAAACAAAGAGGAAATCTGAGATAGACAAATCCCATTTCAAAAATCAGAGAGCCTGAATCTTGAAGAGGAAAACCTTCTAGCTCAAATCCACTCCACTCCAAAAAGGCTCAAGAGGAATCCAAGGCATTCAAATCAAAGTTTTGGTGGATTTCCCAACTTGGAGAAAGGAGATTCAGTTTCTTGCTTTTCAACCCTTCTCAACTGCTTCAACTGTGAAGAATCGGAGCTGAGGCTTGATTCAATCCAGCAAGGAGAAGAAGAAAAGAAGAAAAGCTCAAAAGCCAACCAATCTACAAATCAGGCTTTTCTAAACCTTGTTCTTAATTTGTATATTTGCTCATTGAGGAGCTTTGTAGTCAAACACAATATTTCTTATTTTTTCTAGTTCAATCTGGGGGATTGAACTAGTGGAGGTAGTCTTACCTCGGTACAAGCTTGTTTAAGCTTGGGTTAGTTGTGAGCCCGTGGTGTTTTGTGCTGGTAAGCCCGAGAAAACCAGCTGGGTTCGTTGTGCACCCGGTAAAACAACAAGTTTGAGTTGTGAGCTTGTAAAACAACTCGCTGTAATCTAGGGTGATTATAGTGTGGACCCAAGTGAATCTTGGGAGTGGACGTAGGTGTTGGATACACCGAACCACTATAAAATCTTTGTGTTTGCGTGTCTCATTGTCTCTTTATCTATCTTTATCTTACTCACTGCACTTTATAGTTATCTTGCATTTGCCCTCATTAATCTAAGCAAACTATCTTTAAAAAGGGCTAATTTTTTAAAGAACCCAATTCACCCCCCCCCCCCCCTCTTGGGTTGCCATCTGGGCCAACACGGATCCTTTACAAACATGTCTTACACATTTGGAATAGATGACTTTGATATTGATGAGTATACCAAAGAGATAAACATGTTATTAGAACCACCTAAGTTTGACACCATCCCGCCTTGGACTATAAAATATGAACCACTTCCAACTAAACCAAGTCCTTTAATACCATTCTTGGAAGAACCACCCCAAACTAGTGGCCAAGTTGAAATATCAAATAGAGAAATTAAACATATCCTTGAGAAAATGGTGAGACCTAATAGGAAAGATTGGTCAAAACGTTTGGATGATGCATTATGGGCTTATCGTACTGCATTTAAAACTCCCATAGGAATGTCTCCTTACAGGCTTGTATTTGGAAAAGCCTGTCATTTACCTGTAGAATTAGAACACCGTGCATTTGGGCTATCAAGCAATTTAATTATGATATAAAAAATGCAGGTATCAATAGAAAACTCCAATTGAATGAATTAGAAGAGCTACGAAATGAGGCATATGAGAGCTCAAAATTTTATAAAGAACGAACCAAAGCATATCATGACAAATTTATTAGTAGAAAAACTTTTGAACTAAATCAAAAAGTATGGCTTTACAATTCAAGATTACATCTTTTTCCTGAAAAACTTCGTTCACGATGGAATGGACCTTTTATAGTAACTCAAGTCTTTTCCCATGGAGCTGTAGAGCTTAAAGACCCCAAGCAAGGAAATATATTCAAAGTAAATGGCCAGTGTTTGAAACTATATATAGAAGAAATTAATGATGGAGAAGTTGTTGAATCAATTGATCTTGTGAACCCAACACTATCATAATAAGTAGCACAGTCTGGCTGAAGACTTTAAACTTAGCGCTCCTGGTAGGCAACCCAGTTTATTAGTTATTTTTAACTTTCTGTTCTTTTAGTATGTTCTTTTAGTATGACCAGAGAAAAGCAACAGAAGCAGATTGAAAGAAGATGGCAACAATGAAACTTCCAACCTTCAAATACTCTACCAGGTAGTATCTTTCCTTATAATTAATTAATTTTTCTTCCATTAGGGACAATGGAAATTAAGTTGGGGGGGAGGAAAAAGAATAATAAATAAATCTTCAAGTAAAATTATAATCAGATGTGTAACCAAATTCTGTCTCGATTTGAAGTTAATCAAGCAGTCTACTAATGAATTAATGGTTAGATTATTTTTGAGATACTGAGGAATAAATTATTAAGAAAACCTAATAAAAGGTAGGGTTTATCCATAATAATTTTAGAATAATTTCAGACCCTTCTGACCACTGATCTTAATAGTACAATCTACTTAATAAGGGTATGGGTGAAAATGTTATTCAAAAAAAAAAAAAAAAAATCTCTCTTAAAGTTAATAGATTAGGTTCTTAGCATTTTTCACTGAGTAACCGGGCCCCGTCACCTAAGAAAGTGATGTTGTTCGCGTAAAAAGGTGGGAATGTAAAAGAACCTAAATAGAGTCAGTCCTACCTAAAGCCTTTTTAACTCGAGTTAGTAAGTCTGAGGGGTGTTTTACACCTAATGCCCTAAAACCAACTGGTTTGGGAGCCATTGGCCTAAAGCTCGCTACAAGGGTTAATTAGAAAGCAAGGGGTTAGGACATTGCACTGACTTTACATATAAATAAATAAATAAAGAACCAAATTACAAAAGACATTACACCCAACCCAAATTAAGTTAGAAGACTTAATCAGAGAAGTGGAAAGTTGGTGAAGGAAGACTTCTATAAATTCTTATGGACTATACTTTATCACTAAAAAAAAAAAACTTAATAATCCAATGAAGTACCTCCCTTATGATCTAAAAAAAAAATTAAAAAAAAAACCGTAAGATAACTATCAATTCTTGGATTAACTTGGTACATATTTCTAAATTTCTTATTTGCTCAAGGACGAGTAAGATTCAAGTTGGGGGGAGTGATAAACGCATAAATAATTATCATTAAACCTATTAATTAATAATTTAACGTACCTATTATATTTATATTTTAATAATTTATATAATATTTTAGATAAAATCTTATCAACTTAAATAGATCGATTTTAGGGATTTAATGATGCAAACGGCACCCAAATCGGATTTAAGATGAGCTCGGAATTGATTTTATAAGGATTTAGCATGGATTTCAAAGAAAAAACGGCAAATATGTTGCAGACTTCATCGTTATCTCAGCCAGTTCCTCTGTTTCCACCGATTCTTCTCCATTCAATTTCTAACCGTTTGCTGAATAGATTAGATTGAAAGTTATCAAATTGAGAGAATTAAATTCCTTTAAAAGGAATTTGAATTTTATTGGTTATTTATCTAGATTTCTCTTGTTATTTTCCTTGCTTCCGTTGCGTTCTCTGTTTTGAAATACACTCCTCGCCGCGTCAAGGCCGCGTCCGGGGCCTCTACAAATAGCGCAAAGGGAGTCCAAGGAAGCGGCATCCAGGAGATCTCTTCTTCCTCAATCTCGTGTGTTTCATAAGAAGCTCTGTTCGTGGGTCCTCTGGTTACGTGGAGTCCTTCTGTTCGTAGGTCCTCTGGTTTCGTGGAGTCCTCTTGTCCAGGCGCTGCATCCATGGGCGTTGGGGAGAAATCCGTGGAGGCTCTGCTCGTGAGGCGCCCGTCCGAGGATCTGCATACCAGGAGACGATCGTGGCTTGGTTCATCCCAGTTTATTTTATTGCTTTTTGTTGCCTTCTTCATGTTAGAAATTAAAACTCTTCTATTTTACATTTTAATATGCACTCTTGGATGTTATTGAAATAAAATTTCTATTCATGTTAAATTGTTATTAAATTCTATTTAAGTGAAAATAATTTAGACTGATTTATTCTTAAAAGAGACGGGCCGTGATCTACGGGTACGAGCCGTGCTCTAATAAGATAAACCATATCTTATTATTTTGCACTATTAATTATCTACTTAGTTATCTATTTAGTTAAATTTATAAAATATTTCAAGATAATCGCTAAAGTCCCTGTGGAATCGATCCCTTACTCTCGCTATCCTAATAGTGAAATTAAGGTGTTTAAATCGTTGCGCTACGACACGCATTAGATTTTTGGCATCGTGCCGGGGACTTAAGTGTGTTATTTTGAAAAAAAAATATAAATATAAATAAAAAAAAGTAAAAAAGTAGATTAATTTTCTCTTAATTTTTGAATAGATTGCTGCTTTATTTTATTTCCTTAATTGTTAGAATTGCATATTTTATTTTTAACACAAAAAAATAAAAAATTATTACTTTCCTTTTTGCCACAAATCCAATTTTAACCTAATCAAATTTTTATTTTAATTAACTTACCTAAATAAAACCCTAAAATAAAACCCTAAGACATCTTCCATAAAATATAATTAATTTAAGAAAAAAAATTATAAAAATAAAAATAAAATATATAAACAAAATAATTATTTATAGATTGACTTAGGTGAATTTATTTCTGCAAAACTTAAAAATTTTTCATTGACATCTCATAATTTATTAGGAAATTAGAAACTTAATTACAAAAATTAAAGAAAAAAATTAAATAAATAAATAAATAAAACTATTTGCTTTAGAGTCATTGGTAGGGTGTATGCTTGGTCGTCGGTCATTGCAACCCAACCTTATACCCTTAGATCCCGAGATAGAAAGAACTATTAGAGCAAACAAATTCAGAATTATGGATCCTAATAACGAAATAATCAACCACGGCAGTTAAAAGAGTATTTCACTCCTTCAAGGTATACCTACTCTCCCTGCATTCAAGTGCCTCCAGTAGAGGCTGCCCAATATGAAATTAAGTCAAGTGTAATCCAAATGTTACCATCTTTCTATGGACTTACAAATGAGGATCCCTACAAACACTTAGATGAATTTTTAGAAATTTGCTCAACTGTCAAGATTCAAAATTTCTCTGATGATGCACTTAGGCTTAAGTTATTCCCTTTTCCCTAAAAGATAAAGCCAAGTATTGGTTAAATTCATTAGACACTGTTATAATTTCAACTTGGGATCATCTTCAGAGAGAATTTCTTAAGAAATATTTTCCTATAGGAAAAACGAATCAAATTAGAAAAGTCATAACAAGTTTTTCCCAGACAGATGGAGAAATGTTCCATGAGACATGGGAGAGATTCAAAGAACTAATTAGAAAATGTCAACATCATGCTATACCCAAATGGCAACTGGTTCAGTGCTTTTATGATGGATTATCAGAAAAGCATAGGCAAATGGTTGATGCTTCATGTGGTGGGACATTTATGTTAAAAAATGAACATGAAGCTTGGCAACTCTTTGAGACATTGAGTGAGAATTCATTACATCATATGTCAGTTGCTCGTCGAGACCCTCCCGTAGAACCTAAAAGAGGTGGAATATATGAAATAGGTCATTCTATAGATATCTATACTAAGGTAGATGAATTATCCCATAAACTTGACCGGATTCTACAAGTTGGAAACATCTCTTCCCCATCTACTCAATTACACGAGGTCTGCATAATTTGTTCGAGTCCAACCCATTCTATAGGTGAATGTCCAGCTGCATACCAATTTTCTGAACTTGTTCAACAGCAAGCCCACCAAGCCCAAACCCGATTAGCTCCTAGAATAGGAAATGATCCATTTTCAAATACTTACAATCCTGGCTGGAGAAATCATCCAAATTTTTCTTGGAAACTTCAACCTGTAGTCAATTCATCGATCAGACCTAATTATCAAGAAACCAATTTTAGAAACATGCCATTCATCATACCCAAACATCCCACAACCTCCACCGAATAATCAGCCTACTTTTGAAGACAAAGTGTTACAAGCATTGAAAGGGCTAGAAATGAATACTCAAATCCTTCACTCACACATACAATCTATTGCAAAACTAGAAACTCAGATAGGTCAATTAGCCACAGCATTTAGTAGAAGGGAGGAGGGTAAGTTACCTAGTCAGCCTATCGATAACCCAAAAGGACAATTCATGGCTGAGAGTTCCAATAGTCCTGACAAATTCCCAGAACATGCTAAATCAGTCATGACTCTCAGAAGTGGAAAAACATTGAACCCACCTGAACCATCCCAGAAATTAGAAGTGGCTAAACCAGAAGAGAAAAGAAATGAAAAAGAAAAGGAATTCATGATCAAGCAATCATACCTAAAGCCCCATTCCCTAGTGCTTTAGAATCTCCTTTGCCTTCAGATAAGAAGAAATAAAAATGAATGAGATGCTTGAGTTATTTAAGCAAGTCCAAATAACTTACCTCTTCTCGATGCTATCAAGCAAGTTCCAGCTTATGCCAAATTTTTGAAGGATCTATGCACACAAAAACGGAAAGCCAAGATACAAATACCAAAAAAGATACATTTGACTGAGCAAGTTAGCTCAGTTGTTCAGCAAATAACCCACCCAAACTAAAAGATCCTGGTACCCCGATTATATCATGTGTCATAGGAAACTTTACAATCAAGAAAGCATTATTAGATTTGGGTGCGAGTGTAAACCTTCTCCCAAGTTCAGTGTATGAATTATTCGGATTTGGAGAGTTGAAACCCACGACAGTAACAATACAATTGGCAGATAGATCAGTCAAAGAACCTCGTGGAATATTGGAAGATGTATTAGTAAAGGTGGATGAATTTTATTTTCCTGTCGACTTCCTTGTGTTGGATATGGAATCTAGTAGTAATCCTAACCAAATTCCCATCATCCTTGGAAGACCTTTTCTAGCTACTGCTAATGCATGCATAAATTGTAGAACTGGTGTGATGGATGTATCTTTTGGAAACAAAAAGATGAGATTAAATATTTTTAATGCTTCCCAAGGACCACCTGTGTATGATTTAAATGAAGTAAACATGATAGAGGAAGTAGTAGATAAGAAATTCCAAAGTTTGATTGATTCGGATCCTTTACAAACATGTCTTACACATTTTGGAATAGATGACTTTGATATTGATGAGTATACCAAAGAGATAAACATGTTATTAGAACCACCTAAGTTTGACACCATCCCGCCTTGGACTATAAAATATGAACCACTTCCAACTAAACCAAGTCCTTTAATACCATTCTTGGAAGAACCACCCCAACTAGTGGCCAAGTTGAAATATCAAATAGAGAAATTAAACATATCCTTGAGAAAACGGTGAGACCTAATAGGAAAGATTGGTCAAAACGTTTGGATGATGCATTATGGGCTTATCGTACTGCATTTAAAACTCCCATAGGAATGTCTCCTTACAGGCTTGTATTTGGAAAAGCCTGTCATTTACCTGTAGAATTAGAACACCGTGCATTTTGGGCTATCAAGCAATTTAATTATGATATAAAAAATGCAGGTGTCAATAGAAAACTCCAATTGAATGAATTAGAAGAGCTACGAAATGAGGCATATGAGAGCTCAAATTTTATAAAGAATGAACCAAAGCATATCATGACAAATTTATTAGTAGAAAAACTTTTGAACTAAATCAAAAAGTATGGCTTTACAATTCAAGATACATCTTTTTCCTGAAAACTTCGTTCACGATGGAATGGACCTTTTATAGTAACTCAAATCTTTTCCCATGGAGCTGTAGAGCTTAAAGACCCCAAGCAAGGAAATATATTCAAAGTAAATGGCCAGTGTTTGAAACTATATAGAAGAAATTAATGATGGAGAAGTTGTTGAATCAATTGATCTTGTGAACCCAACACGATCATAATAAGTAGCACAGTCTGGCTGAAGACTTTTAAACTTAGCGCTCCTGGGAGGCAACCCAGTTTATTAGTTATTTTTAACTTTCTGTTCTTTTAGTATGTTCTTTTAGTATGACCAGAGAAAAGCAACAGAAGCAGATTGAAAGAAGATGCAACAATGAAACTTCCAACCTTCAAATACTCTACCAGGTAGTATCTTTCCTTGTAATTAATTAATTTTCTTCCATTAGGGACAATGGAAATTAAGTTGGGGGGGGAGGAAAAAGAATAAAAATAAATCTTCGAGTAAAATTATAATCAGATGTGTAACCAAATTCTGTCTCGATTTGAAGTTAATCAAGCAGTCTACTAATGAATTAATGGTTAGATTATTTTTGAGATACTGAGGAATAAATTATTAAGAAAACCTAATAAAAGGTAGGGTTTATCCATAATAATTTTTAGAATAATTTCAGACCCTCCTGACCACTGATCTTAATAGTACAATCTACTTAATAAGGGTATGGGTGAAAATGTTATTCAAAAAAAAAAAAATCTCTCATAAAGTTAATAGATTAGGTTCTTAGCATTTTTCACTGAGTAACCGGGCCCCGTCACCTAAGAAAGTGATGTTATTCGCTAAAAAGGTGGAATATAAAAGAACCTAAATAGAGTCAGTCCTACCTAAAGCCTTTTTAACTCGAGTTAGTCTGAGGGATGTTTTACACCTAATGCCCTAAAACCAACTGGTTTGGGAGCCATTGGCCTAAAGCTCGCTATAAGGGTTAATTAGAAAGCAAGGGGTTAGGACATTGCACTGACTTTACATATAAATAAATAAATAAAGAACCAAATTACAAAAGACATTACACCCAACCCAAATTAAGTTAGAAGACTTAATCAGAGAAGTGGAAAGTTGGTGAAGGAAGACTTCTGTAAATTCTTATGGACTACACTTTATCACTAAAAAAAAAAATCTTAATAATCCAATGAAGTACCTCCCTTATGATCTAAAAAAAAAAAAATTTAAAAAAAATCGTAAGATAACTATCAATTCTTGGATTAACTTGGTACATATTTCTAAATTTCTTATTTGCTCGAGGATGAGTAAGATTCAAGTTGGAGGGAGTGATAAATGCATAAATAATTATCATAAACCTATTAATTAATAATTTAACGTACCTATTATTATTTAATATTTTAATAATTTATATAATATTTTAGATAAATCTTATCAACTTAAAGAGCTCGATTTTAGGGATTTAATGACGCAAACGGCACCCAAATCAAATTTAAAATGAGCTCGGAATTGATTTTATAAGGATTAGCATGGATTTTCAAAGCAAAAACGGCAAATACGTTGCAGACTTCATCGTTATCTCAGCCAGTTTCTCTGTTTCCACCGATTCTTCTCCATTCAATTTCTAACTATTTCCTCTACCAATTAAGGAATAGATTAGATTGGAAGTTATCAAATTGAGAGAATTAAATTCCTTTAAAAGGAATTTGAATTTTATTGGTTATTATCTAGATTTCTCTTGTTATTTTCCTTGCTTCCGTTGCGTTCTCTGTTTTGAAACAGACTCCTCGCCGCGTCAAGGCCGCATCCGGAGCCTCTACAAATAGCGCAAAGGGAGTCCAAGGAAGCGGCATCCAGGAGATCTCTTCTTCCTCAATCTCGTGTGTTTCATAAGAAGCTCTATTCGTGGGTCCTCTGGTTACGTGGAGTCCTCTGTTCGTGGGTCCTCTGGTTTCGTGGAGTCCTCTTGTCCAGGCGCTGCATCCGTGGGCGTTGGGGAGAAATCCGTGGAGGCTCTGCTCGTGAGGCGCCCGTCCAAGGATCTGCATACCAGGAGATGATCGTGGCTTGGTTCATCCCAGTTTATTTTATTGCTTTTTGTTGCATTCTTCATGTTAGAAATTAAAACTCTTCTATTTTAGATTTTAATATGCACTCTTGGATGTTATTGAAATAAAATTTCTATTCATGTTAAATTGTTATTAAATTCTATTTAAGTGAAAATAATTTAGACTGATTTATTCTTAAAGAGACGGGCCGTGATCTACGGGTACGAGCCATGCTCTAATAAGATAAACCATATCTTATTATTTTGCACTATTAATTATCTACTTAGTTATCTATTTAGTTAAATTATAAAAATATTTCAAGATAATCGCTAAAGTCCCTGTGGAATCGATCCCTTACTCTCGCTATCCTAATAGTGAAATTAAGGTGTTTAAATCGTTGCGCTACGACACGCATCAACCTTGCTGAACAAGTTCCTCGATAGCCTTCTTCAGCAGGTGACAGTCCTCTGTGTTGTGGCCATAGTCCCTATGGTATCGGCAATATAGGTCTTGCTGCGGGAAACTCCTGGCCTCATGGGAGGTGGACGCCGGAGGTAGGGCTCATCCTCAATTTCCAACAGAATGTGGGATATTGGGGCGAGAAGAGGAGTGAAGTGTTCTTTGGGAACCAACGCCTGGGGTTGGTTATCTGGGCGACGAGGCGGCTCAAACTTTCTAGATCGCACTCCCACGGGTTCCGAAGGTACTGGCTTCTTGCCGGATCCTTTGTCAACCTTCCTCTTGGAGGAGTCTACTTCGTCGGCATGGATATACTTCTACGCTCGGCTCAGCAGTTTGGCATAAGAGCTGGAAAAGGCTTTTTATCCAAGGAATAAGCAAACCTGGAGGGACGGAGTTCCCGCTTCAGGGCCAGAGTGGCCACGAAGTCCTCAAGATTGTAGACATCGAGCGCAGCCTCTTTGAATCGAGCCACAAAGTCCTTCAGGGTTTCGCCGCTCCTCTGCTAAACGGTGAACAGGCTATCAGCCATTCGAGGGATCTTCCGGTACGCATCAAAGTGGGCCAGGAAAGATTGCTCGAGTTGTCTAAAGGAGTTGATACTTCATGGCGGCAAACGAGAGTACCATGCACGGGCGGCCTTCTGAAGTGTAACCGGGAAGGCGACACAGAGAAGAGAATCTGTCGCCCTCTATACTTGCATGAGGACCTTGTAGCTTTCCATATGGTCCAGAGGGTCCGCAGTGCCGTCATATGGGTCTAGCTGGAGTAGACGGAACCGGGGTGGGACCGGTTCCTCCATGATACGGCAAGAAAGCGAAGGGCGGTGGTCGTAGTCCGTCCCGTGTGGGTTGGTGATTCTGCGGCTAAGCTCCTCCAACCGCTGATGGTATTCGTCTAACCTTCGCTCGGCCTAGCAAGTAGTCTTCTTGTTGGTGTCTTCCTTTGAGGATTTGGAAGATGAATAGGGAGAAGGCTGTCGGCGCATGGAATGCACCTGCTTAGGTTCCTTCTCACCATACCGTTTGGGAAGGGGATCGAAATTAAGGGAAGGAGACCGTTGCCGTTTTGGAGGTCTCCCGGCGACGAAACTTCGGAGACGCATGGTGGGAGGCCTTCAGAGGGGTCTTGCCACGACGAGGGTGGGAGGCCTTCGGAGGGGTTCTGCCACGACGAGACCGACTGGCTTTAGTACCCTCCACATGAGGCGGAAAATGTTGGGGTGGCAGAGGCGTGGTGGCGGAGCATTGCTCCTGTAGTCCCTGCACCACCGCAATCAGGTTCTGAACCTGCTGGATCAGGGCATCGAGCCGATCAGCTTGGTTAAACTGCGGCTGTACGGGAGGCGGAACAGGGAGGTCGGCCTTCAACTGCTCAGCCCGTGACCCCTACCTGGCGCGTCAATATGTTGCCGCCAAATCACTTTCGAAGAGATCGGGAGCTTTGAGTCTTCAGAAGATGATACAATTGCTTCCTGTAGCCGGAAACTTGCAAGAAAAGTTTCAGACCAGTGGTTCCGACGGGAACCCTCTGATGCTTAAGTCAGCGATTTGGAGAACAGGAATTCGAAATAGGAAAGTAGAGATTGAGTCCCCCCCTCATGGTGAGTTGGGGTTTTATCTACCTGTCCGGAGGTCCCTCTTACCCTTTGTCGATACCAGTCGAATCCTATCTTCCGTTAAGATCGACTCCGTAGGTCGGAGCATAGCTGCTGAACGCGTGCCATAAATATCGGCAATTGCACACAATCTGTAACTACTCATGATCCTAACAAAAAGCAGGTGAGCGGGATACGCGGCCGTTGTTGGTGTTTCAAATCTGTTCAACATTCGAAGCCGGTTTCGCAAATGAAACTGCGCTAATAGCACACGAGGCAAGATTTGAAACCGAGGCCGAAGACAGGCCGGGGCCTAGGTGGGACTCCAGGTTGAGGCCGAGGCGAGGCTCGAGGCCAAGGCCGAGGTGGGACTCCAGGCCGAGGCTCGAGGCCGAGGCCGAGGTGGGACTCCAGGCCGAGACCGAGGCGAGGCTCGAGGCAAATGCGGCTAGTATGGTTTGTGATTGAGGCCGAAGTCCGAGGCCAAGGCCGAGACTGAGAAGTCCTAGGCCGAGGACGAAGCCGAGACCGAAACTAAGTCCAAGGCCGAGGTTGAAGCCGAGACTAAGTCCGAGGCCGAGGCCGAAGCCGAGACTAAGTCTAAGGCCAATACAAAGGCCAACGTTGGGACCAATTATCAAATCATTACTTTGTTCCGAAAACTATGCAGACTATTATACTATAGCCAGAGGAAGTGATCAGCCACACGACTATCACTGTTGCTACGACATTATCATAATATATTATTAACCACCATCAGCACCACAACCTCCACTATACCTCCATCATGGCCACCCTCCTCTACCCTCCTCTATCATCACTTCACTATATCTCCATCATACCTATCATCCTTCATTATCACCATCACAAGTACGAATCAAGATACCTCTATCACTCATCACCATGTACATCATCCACCATACTATACTTTTACATTCACTATCATCCATCACCATTATGCCTTCACTAGCTACCATCATTGATACAGTACTTGTGTTACATCAACACCATTCTCCATCGTCCGCCTATCATACCTCAACCTATTTTTTTATAAAAAAAATTAAAGTAAAAATAAAATTTTATTTTCAGTAAAAAGAATTTTTATTTTCAGTAAAAGGATGTGTTTTTGTAATTTCCTCGTCGAAAAGGAATTGGGAACCGGTGATGTAACCGGCGACGGGAAATAGAAAACGTTCTCTCGTCCCTTCTTCCTTCCTTTACTCCGTGAACGCGCCTCCTCTCCCTTCCCCCTCCCCGGGAACGCGTGCTCTCCCTTCCTTTTCTCTAGGAACGCGTCTCTATTTCACGCGTGCTCTCCCATCCTTTTCCCAGATGCTGTCGCTGTGTGACCTAGAGCCCACTAGCCCCATCAACCGCCATCACTATTATGCGTTTACTAGCTACCATCATTGGTATCGTACTTGCGTTACATCAACGCCATCCTTCATCATCCGCCTATCATACCTTAATCTATTTTTAAAAAAATTTAAAGTAAAAATAAAATTTTATTTTCAGTAAAAATTTTTTTTATTTTCAGTAAAAGGATGTGCTTTTGTAATTTCCTCGTAGAAAAGGAAATAGAAAACGTCCGACCCCCGTCCCCTCTTCCTTTCTCTTCTCCGGGAACGCATGTTCTCCTTTCCTTTTCTCCGGTAACGCGTCCCTATTTAGCGCGTGCTCCCCCTTCCTTTTTCCGGTAACGCGTTCCTATTTCCCAGGTACGACCTTTCTCCTCATAGATTCTCGCCTTCTGCGCGTGCTCGCTCTCTCTCGCTCGCGCGCTTGCTCTCTGTGTCAAGGCATCGTATCTCGATTCACTATTTTGATGAACTGTGCTCTCGCTATATCGTATCTCTGGAGTTCTCTTTTTGTTTTTTGTTTTTTTGATTTTGGATTGGTGTATTTTGCAGCTTGCTCGGAGCGGGAGGATCTAAAATTTGCGTCTGCTCTCGGCTACTGAATTGCTCCATCTTCACGGTGACGGTCGGAGAACCTATCATGGGCACGGCGGTTGATAATTCGAAGGATTATGTATATTATCCGCCAGGGCACATCACACTTTCTTATCTCAGAGGGCTAGACCTATAAATCTTCCATCCGCCACCAAACGGAAGCTGGAAGCACCTGGTAAGCCTTACGCCTCCTCTTCTACGTAAAACCACCACCAGTCCCAAATGAATAACTTCCTCTTCCTTCTTCTCTTCATCTATCTAATGACCTAACAATAGAATCCAATCCAGCCTCTACTTAGAAGTTTTTGGACACAAGTACTAGAAGGAACAGAATATTTATTATTGCTTGAATATCATTCTTTTATTTTTCCTATTGCATAATTTAATCGCCAGTTACATGCTTTCTTTAACAAAAACTTAGCAGCTGATAACCTCGTTAAAAGAGGCCTCATCCAGAGTCATGTCTTACATCATGAGGAGCTAGAAATTGCTCGTCATGTTCTGCTAAATTGCTAGTCTTCCTGTTGCATATGAGATTTAAGACAAAGCTTTTCATTTCTACTAATTCTTTATTCACTCTCGTCTCTTTTGTCCAACTGGTGAGTTCTTCAGATCAGCTATCACCGGGATGATTTGGTTTGAGAGGAACGATACGGTTTTTACCTACGAGAGCGAAGAACAGCCCAGACGTTGTCCCTCTCTGTTCAAATGTCGTTTGTGTCTTGGGAAGTTTTGGTTCATTCTCACATCTACCTCAAAAATAAAATAAAAAGACAAGCTCAAATTCAACTGATACTATCTTGTCTGTCTCCTACCGCTGGAATTAATTGTTCTCAATTGCCTCTGCTTCTAATTCTAGTAAACTTCTTTCAGAATTGCTTGATCTTTGTCATTCCATACTCTCTTCTATCAGTTCTTTATAAACATTTTTTTTTTTTTTTTGGTTTTTGGGTCGAGTTCATTTCTGTATATTCTCATGAAATGAATATGTGGGGCAACCCATTTTGCTCTCGAAAAAAGCACATGTTTACATGCGCATGCTTTGTTTTTTTTATAGAAAAGATATAATTAATGGTTTTACTCAACGTTTTTTTGGTCAGCCACTTTTGTTTAATTAAGATGATTTGTATATGCTTGATGCTAATAGATTTCAAGGAATCCTGGATGGAGGACTTCCCAGTTGATGCCTTTGGAGATAGGCATGCAAAGTGGTATGCTACCGATCTCATATACAATTCCAAGGGCTAGGCAATACGTAGGACCCAGCTGGAATTTACGTGAAGCAAAATGCTTTGATGATTACAACCCATAAGATTTTAATCTCTGGAACTAAGAAAAATAATTGCAAGGTTGCTTTTTACAAGAAGAAGTTCCAGTACCGCAATGGGAAGGAACGCAGAGGATGGATGATGATAGAGCATACAATAGGGGAAGACGAGGTAAGGAAAAACAAAATAGGCTAAAAAAAAGGAGCTATTTTTTTGTAGCTCGTGATGTCTTTTGGGAATTAAATTATATTGTTGTGCTTAATCCAGCTTGCAATGGTAACTACTTTGTTAAATAAAATCGGTTCCATCTTCTAATTTCTATTCTTGCAGGCATGGTTTGCTATCTGCCAGATTTTTCCACAGCCTATAAACTGTCCCAAGATTATGTTTCATTGGCTGCTCCTGCCGCTGAGGCAACGGACCATGCCGCCAGTGTACCGAGTCTAGGACCTCATCTACAAGAGGTGCAATGCACAGCCGTGGTAGCTCAGGTAAATTTGAGGCCCCTAAGCTAGTTTAAGTGTTTGTATTCCTCTAGTTACCAGCCTATAAATTTTTGCAGCAAGAAATGGCAACGATATCTCTATACAATGCATCGAATGCTGTGCTATCATTAGTGCAGAAATAAATTTTCTGGGTACACTTCAACTCTCCTCTAGTTAGGCTGAGTACTTGGATTCTTTCTGTTTAAATTATCAAGTTTTGCAGGATTTAAATGGTTGTATTCAAAAGCAGCAAACTGCTTTTGAAATTCCACAAATTCTATTGTTGAAGGCAACCAACTTCAACGAGTATCCGATCTTGAAATGCATCCTAGTTCCTACCCAAGTAAAGTTTTAGAGAGTACCTCAACTTCCTGTGTCATATTCTAGGTGATCCAGAAGCCTGTGTTCCTCATCATAGTAATATTATACCCTTTTGTTTTGCAGGATACGAATCATCAAGGGGCATGGAATAATGTAGGCAATTTCACAAGTGGAATGGATCACTTGCAGCTGTCACAAGGTACTAATCCATAAGAAAAGAAAAAAGTAATATAGATTTACAAGCAGAGAGAAAGCCTTCTTGATAATATAATGAGCAATAATATAATTATGCTCAGATGAAATTTAAGGACTCACATACCAATCAAACATGATCCGAGGCATGATAACATTTGGGTTTGCATGTGATCTAAAACGATTGCCCTCGATCTATTGTTTAAGCTTTGGAAAAGTGAAACCCTTATATCATATGAGGTCTATTTATTCTCAACATTCTCTTGAATCAAATCATGACATCAAATGAATACACATCTCATATCCTTAGGTCATAAAATGATCTATACAACGCCAAAATATACTCCTCAAATGTATACAAGTATCACATCATCATCAACAGTATATGAATGGCTATACAGTATCAATATGAGGTTGGACTATTTACACCAAGTCACTCTCCCTCCATCAATCCCCAAGTTTGGCTTACCATCAAAATTCTTGTTCTCTATAAAGAATATGATAATATATTATGAGCTAACACCTCAGCAGGAATCCTTACACCTATAGATATAGATATACGGTAAAACAAAAAAATCTACATAATATGAATTAATAGTACGTTGGACAAAATAAATCATGCTATAAACACTATGTCATAAACCATGTGTTAAATAAAGAGAATCTGTTATCAATTGTTTATCTTCAATAGCATTGGACTACATCCAATTAATCATCAATTAGTTTGTATCCAATGTCATAAACTAGTCCGATCCTCATCCTAGGTCCACTAGTTCTATATGTGCTATATCTAGCCACCAGCATAGGTCGCAACAGTGTCATATCTATACGTCACTACTAGTTATAAGTTGCCACAACCAATATCATATCTGCATGGTGCCACTAGCCATTAAGTGTAGACTGCACTTAGCATCACACTTGCATAGCACCACTAACCATAAATTTAGGTCATAACTAGTGCCTCACTTGCATGCCACCACTAGCCATTGCAACCAGTGCTGCCCATACAGTGCCACTAGCCCTCAACTTAGGCCACAACCAGTGCTGTTCATACAGTGCCACTAGCCCTCAATTTAGGCCACAACTGGTGCTGTTCATACAGTGCCTCTAGCCATCAACTTAGGCTATAGTTAGTGCTACTCACATGGTGCCACTAGCAATTAGATGGGCCACCCATAACAATCTACTACAGTACAAAACCATAACATATGCTATCAAAATGTATGTAAGGACATTACATATAAGCAGATGTAAGGACTCCTACTTCACTTGCTAATCCAAATTCCAATTTAATCTACCACAATTCAAGTACGAATCTCAATGCACCAATCTGTGCTATCAATCTTGCTCACTCTCCAAATGAGTAATCACTTACAATGATTAATCCTAAATTCAACATATACCATACAATTAATCCTTAGTTTAGTTAGATCGTGGTTAGAATTGAATTTAGACCCCATCGTAACCTAATTAGATCGAATAAGGGTTGGGTTAAGCTTAGGTTAACTTAATTAGGTTTAATTAAGCTATATTTTCCTTAATTAGGACACAATTATTCTAATACTATCTAATTAGGATATAATTAAACTAATTAGAATCAAATCAGGTTCAATTTGGGTATATTGGCTTGCTTTTGGTCTTTATTGGGTCTGATTTGGTTTGATTGGAGTTTGGGTTGGTTCTTCTCTAGTTTAGAAGGTTTGGTTCAACAAAAATCTGACTTAGATTGGTTCATATCAAATTTGAATGGGTTTGGTCAGATCTAATCAGCTCAGATTATATGGGATTAGATCGAATTGGCTCAGTTTGATCTTCTAAATTTAATTGGGGTTTGATCTAGCTCTTGGTTTAAATCAAGCTTGGTTCAATTGCCGATATTAACCCAAGAATCAAAATGATCCATCTTCTCCAATGCTCTGAACCATTTCTTCCTTTCGATCTGAAGCTTAAAGCTTCAATTGAAGATGGGTGGTAGGAAAGGAAGAAGAAAGGATTTATGACAGCAATCAGCAGCCCCAGAAAAGCTGTCATGGCTGTTCCTAGGTTCAATTAGGGATTCTTGTGCCTAATAAGATTCTCTAATTTTGAAGATCTTTTCGAATCTATAAGATTCACTTGATTTGGAGGACCTAGTTATTAAGGAAACTCCTAATCTCAAGCAATAATTTATTTTGTTAGTTATGAATTGGTTACATTAAGGGATTTCTTTTACATAATTATATTTAACTTTTCTTAAATAATTAGAGTTTTAACTCTAAATATGTAATAGCCCTTTTGGCTTTTTTATGGTGAATAATATTATTGGTTTCTTTTCTTAGAGGCTCAACTCCTTCAAAATGGTTATTAGGAGGTCTAACTCCCTTGAAGTGGTTATTTGGAGGCATGATCCCCTCAAAACAATCACAGTTATCCTAAATTTCTTATTTTATCAATCTTTGCGATCGGGATTTGCAAATTCCCTATTTTATCAATCATTGCAATTGGAATTCATAACAGTTGGTATCAGAGCACAGTCAATAGCTTGGTATTAATCTATCCTCCACCTTATTTTTTTTATTTTCTTTATCTACAAATTCCTATTATTAGGGAAAAAAAACTTTAACCCTATTTTTTATTTTCCTCCAACCGTAAAGGATGGAAAAAAAATGTCTTCTCCTTCAAAGAGCATGGATTTTCTTTACATAATTGTATTAGATTTTCTTTGAATAATTATTCAATCTTATAAATACGTAATAGCTCATCATGCTTTTTAGTGATGAATAATATAATTGATTTCTTTTCTTTGAAGGCTCAATCCCTTTGAAGTGGTCTTTGAAATGGTTTTTAGAAGGCCTAATCTCTTGAAGCGTTATTTGAAGGTGTGATTCCTTCGAAGCGATCATATTTATCTTCAAATTTTATATTTTATTAATCATTGCAATTGGGGTTCGCAATACTGCCCTAATTTCTCTTTGTTTACAGCATCTCCTCCTTCTCTTGTTTTAGGTAAGACTTTTTTTTAATACAATGTTAAAAGTCCAGCTTATGTATTCAGCAAGGAAATCCATAATTCGGTATTTATTTACTTTGAAAAAAGTATTTTATTTTATTTTTCTCATCAATCCAAATTTCAATCCGCGATTTTTAAAAATAGGATTAGGATTGAGGTTTTACAAATAGGGTTACGGTTAGGGTTGATATTTTACAAATAGGGTTAGGATTATGGTTGAGGAAAACCTATGTTGCCTATGTCCTAGAATATAGAGCATGTGGCTTCATGTCGGACCAGAATAAGGTGACGATTCAATGGTAGCAAGCTCTAGAGATGGTGGATCAGCACTAGGTGCAGCAGCAGCCAGCTTGGATCCAAGATTCAGTGGCATCGCCGGAGATAAAGCTGCACAGATATAGTGAAGCTCCTGTTTTAGGGTTGCAAATGAACTTGAGATCTTCACTCACTCACCTATGCCGAAGCTTGATGCTAGTTTGGCAATAGAAATCCAGTAGCTGCGTGAGTAGAGGGACAGGATGAGGAGCACCGAGAAAGAAAGCTTGACGGGCCGAGCTTTGGGAGGATCGATCATCGGAGCCTCTTCCAAATTGGGAGCCAAGGAATGGCTTCTTTTGGATTACTGGGGAATCTTAGTAGCTTCCATATTCCCTAAAACTTTGAGGGCCTCAAGAACTCGAAGCGATGAAATAATGGAGGTCAAAAGAATGCTAATAAGTTTGATAGGGAGGGGGGTTGAGAGAGAGAGGGAGAAGAAGAAGAGGAAGGAGAACAGGTTTGTGACTAAAACCATAGGGAGTTTTGAGCCTTTTATAGAAGGTGAAGAGGAGGATTTTTGGGTTGTTTGGACTATTCAGAGGTTGTTGGGGTTTGTTTTATGGCGGATAGTGGCAAGGAAATGGGCATAGGTCGGGATTTTTTGATTGGAAAAAGAGGTCTTCAGAAAACGGAAAGGTGCTTTGTTTTATCGTAGTATACATGGGTTGTCATCCCCAGCAGGACTACCAATCAGCTGGGGAGTAGGATGAACTTAAACCTTATAAGATTGGATTTCGTAAGATGATAGAGAATATCATTGGTAATGTCTACCACCTAAAACCATCAAATCATATCTGCATCCATGATGCTTCAATGTCAAATATCTTGTGCCATACCATGGTAATACATCTGACAATGAAATGAATTCTAGAATGAATTCTCTTCGATTTGAGAAGGATGATGTGGTACAAAATACAACTAGTATTTGCATCAAAATAATTTTAGCATATCTTTCTATTACTGAGTCCTATTAGAAATATGATTTTGCATATCTCCTTACCATCGAGTCTTATTCCTAATATGATTTTGTATTGGATTTAATACCATATTAGGGTAAGGATTGTGGCCTATATATATTCCTCTAATTCATTATGAAAAATAGTCTTTTGAGGTATTAGTAAAATTTATTTTGTAAGAACTTTCTTTGTCAACGAAGCGTTCTTCAATTTAAATTGTTTTAGTTTTGCATGTTTGATCTCTAAGCTCAATTTGTGTCGATCAACTCACCTTTTTAATCTTGATGCTACACCAAATTTAGTATAGTTTACTTATATAATGATTATTAATCAATTAAAAGTATAATATAAGTAATTTATTAATATAGTGGGTGGAGCTTACGGAGTAGCATTGTTCAGGTTAGATGTTATCTCGAAACAGATCTAATCCTAATGTTTACTCAATTATGAAACTAAAACTAAAAATTAAGCAAGTTGACATAAAAACTAATCCAAGCTGTATCGATTTGTTAAATATGAGAGCTCATAATTTGTTACATATTATGCTAATTAAACTTCTCGACATAAAGATTAATTGCATTCTACTACTACCAAATAGATTATTATTTGTTGCTTCATGATAGTGTAACCTATGTTTTTTTTTTTTTAATCTAATCAATCATGTGTTCTAGTCCAACATATTTGACCTAGCCTGACTAACCCTAGTTTATTTAGTCCGATCAACTCGGACTATTTCTTTCTGTACAAGAACTCCATCAAGGAAGGCTCCATTATTTACCTTCTAATTAAAGAAGACAATTCGATAATTGGACTTCCCCATTTCCTTCTTTCCAGCCGAAAGTCCAAAACCATTTATTCATCGACGATCTTTCAATCACCTTTTGATAGATGCTTTCGCATTGTAGGCAAAGAAAGTAGGCCATTATTGGCCAATTGGATTTAGAGAAGCATGCTTAGTTGTCATGGTTGTTCAAACCATTCATTGAAAGATATTTTTAATACGTCGGGTTATTGTGACAATTAGAGAGTATTTGATATAGGATGATCCACCAAGGATCATTATTGATCCATGAAATAGTAATAACATTACCCTGTTTGGTTATAATGAGATGATGCTACGTGACAATAATCCAAGATCACCCTCATCTCTTGCATTATGCTATTGGGGTGATCCTAGGTGGTGATCCGAGATCATCCCCTTGTGATAATCTTAAACTAAAATTTATAGTTCAAAGTACTCCTTATTTCATAATAAAGATATTATATACCAATAATTTATATATAACATGATATTTAAAATAATATATATATTATTATACTATAGTATAATTTATGCATTATATTATTATTATAATATAATATCAATATAATGATATAATATATAATATTAAAAGATAATAGATGATATTATTATTATGAGGTAGACTTAGCGATATTTGAATGGAGTCAATTCTAAATCCGGTCAATGATCCGTACAGTTTACAAATTTCAAAAAAAAAAAAAAAAAAAATTAGGTGGCTTTGAAATCTTTATAGGTCCAAGAGTTGGGAAGGTATACCTCTTATTATTAGATTATATATTATTATATATTATATTATAATTTATCAATTATAATATAATATTAGTTATATTATAATATATTATATAATTGAATATATTATATATTATATAATATGTTATATAATATAATATAAATAAAATAGTATGATTTTGATATTTTATGATTAGTAATCTTGGATTTTCATAGCATACCAAACATGATGTTAGATCACTGGTGATCCTTGATCATGTGGTATATCATACCAAATATAGTGATCTTTGATCACTGAGAATTAAATCATCTCAAGATTAAAATCATCAGTAATCTAAGTTCATTAAGGTAATTCAAAATGGTCACCAAATGCACCCTTAAATATAAATGAAGGCCGAAGGAAATGAGGAGCATTTTTTTATCGTAGTTGGGTTAGATATTAAAATTATAAAAAAAATTCTATAAAACTGCTATTAGGCCAGATATGCTATATGGAACAGAGTGTTGGGCAATATTGATATAACATATGAATAAATTAAGTGTAACAGAAATGCGTATGTTAAGATGGATATGTAGTAAAACTGTAAAAGATGGAATCAGAAATAAATATATAAGAAAGATGATAGGAGTAGCTTCAATTGAAGATAAAATAAGAGAAAATCGATTATGATGGTTTGGACATATACAACGTAGACCTTTAGATGCTTTAGTTAGAAAGAGTGATCTTTTAACAATTTATGGTAAGGATAGAGGTAGAGGTAGACCTAAACTAACATGGATAGAAATAATTAAAAAAGATATAATTATTTGTAATTTAAATGTCGACTTGGTTTTGACTAGAGCAGAGTGAAGGAAGTAGATTCCTGTAGCCGACCTTATGTAGTTGGGAAAAGGCTTAGATGATTTGAGTTTGAGTTGAGTTGGGTTAGATATGCTGTTCTCATCTTGTTGAGGGTAGGATCATGGTGTTTGGTCATGATTAAAGTGATGTTCATCAACTTTTGTTGATAATATGATCTTTGGCACATTTTTTTAATTATGTGAATTTGGTGATTCAAGTTGCATTTAGTAAAGTGTATAATAACGTGTCAAAGGTGGCTCTGGACAATACTTTAATGAATTAAGATATGATAATCTCCTTTTTGCGCATTCATAAGTATTATAGTGATTGTGTTTACATTCTAGCGACTATGTCTTTTTGTCTATTGGGGTCTAGATTTGTGCTTGGTTTTCATTAAAGTGCCTGCAAATGATAGAGAAATTTGTTAGCTTTTCTTACATCATAAAAATTGAAATGATTAGTATATTTTTCGCAAGAGATATCTGCGGCTTAGGAGTTAATCTAGTAATATTCTAGTTGTTAACAAATGGAAGTTAAAAAAAAAGCAATAGATGTAAAGAAAGAGGTATAGAAATTAGATCGACCATAAAACACAATTTTTTATAATAGAACATAAAACTTTCTCTAATTGACAGCTGCATATAGAATATTGTTCATAATAAAAATTTTTCAACCGGCATGATGTGGTTATGATGGATTCACAGGCATGTTGTGCTTATATATTTACATGTCAATCATGCATTTTGGTATTAAAAAAAAATCATCATCGTCATATATATACTCTCTTGCTCTAATATTAAAAGTTTGATACATTCAATCTATGCTGTCTGAGTTTTAGTTTGGATATGCTATTTTACTTATCTAAATATTCAATGTTAAAAGTCTGATTTGTACCCATGTAGATTGCTTGGCAGAAATGATAGACTACTTGACAAGGAGTCCTCTTTTCTCGAGCTCCCATCATAGTCCCCAAGCGCAAAGTACCCTTCAGATAGGTCTCCATTTCATTGGTTTGTAGATTTGCTACTAATCAAATGTAAAGGGAAACACAGATTTTGCCTCTCACTTTTTTCCTTTCTTTTTTTTTTTGCCTCTCCGACTTGATTGCAATTGGAAATTGGATCGTATTTGATGCCCATTTTGTTATACCATCTATCATTACTTTTGAATTCACATCTGATGACAGTACTGATTCCTTATCAGCACATAAAATTTTTGTTTATTTGCTTCAGTTAAATATGTCCATTGAAAATTTGGTGTGCTCTCAAAGACAGCATGCACCATAGTTGACTTCTAATAGGAGAGGAATTCCATTAGACAGCTTTGGCAGACTCTAACAACTACTCTGAAAAACCAGGTGTTGAACAATATTTGGAATCTTTGTAATGAATAATTTTATTACTCCAACCCTAACCTTTTCAAAGATCTTAGGTGAGCTTTATCTTCTATGAGCTGGAGATAAGTTTGGATGCCGAAGCATTTGGGTGTTGTTTAATTGAAAATGATAATGGCTGTTTCCGAAAAAAATTACAGAAAATAAAAAAGGGGATGTTATATTCAAATGAGAAAATTTTCAAATAGGGAACCAGAGACCTTTGGTTTCTAATTCTCTAAATTTACACTAAATTTTGGAAAACAATTTAACTTGTTTTCCATTATTCTCCATTTAAAATGACAACTATTCTTGCAGTCTTTTCCAATTAGAAAAATGCAGGCATCCAACCAGCCATATCAATATGTTACTAAAGGACAAAAATAATTTTCCAATTTAATAAAACTTATATATATCCCTATAAATCTTTTTTATTGCTATTTTCCTCTTTTTTCATTTCTGATCGACCATAAGCCCTAACACATCTCTCCAACTTTTCCTCACCTGTAAGAGCAAAGGCTACTAGATTTGCTTTGAGATATTTCTAAATTTCTCTCCCTCTTTCTCTATCATGTTTGACTTTATACTTGATTTGACTTAGGTTTAATTTTGGGATATAATACATAAAGGTGGTAACTTTTAATTTAAAGGGCCTCTTTGGGATGACGATTGATTGCTGGTCAACAATAATCTCACTTAGCTGTTAGGAAACAACTACTTAAAAGCATCTCAATAGTTAATTCAAATAGTGCCTAAATTAGATTTAGGCATCTCGTGCCTTAAGTTCTAAGTTATGATTTAGGCATTTTTGTGTTTTTCTTTTCAATTTGTTAAAATTAATTTTTCATCATGGGTACCCTTACTTATGGTCTTCCCTTGTTTTATTATGCTTTTTCTATGTTATGTTCATTCTTTGATGTTGATCGGTAGCTTGCACAATCACTACATAATCAACCACAGGTCATCATGTATTTTTTTAGGATTAAATTTAATCTCATAGGCCTCAAAGAAATAAAATACAATTGCTTGTTGAAGTGCAGAAGCCAAGTATTGGTCCATGGCATAAATGATAGTTGAATTGACATAGCTATCTTTCATCCTTAAAACATTGGGAGTCATGTTGTATAGACCAACAAAATTGTTCTGTGACAATATCAAATTAGGTTCATGATGGTCAAACTTTCCTTGCCAAAAAAAAAAAAAACACACATCGAACAGATTATTACATCGTATAGGAAAAGGTGGCACAAATATCACTTGTCACTTATTATGTTCAATCCTTAAAATCACTTAGTTGATGTTCTTACCAAGCCACTTCCTAAGTATACATCTGGTTGCTATGGGACAAGTTTAATATTCATGGTGGTTCACTTCTTCGCTTGAGATGGAGCAATAAAGAAATAAGTAAAGATGATTCTTCAAAATATGACATATAATCAACTTGAAGTAGAAATTTTGATGAGAAAGTTGTAAAGGAGATATTCTTGATATGAATTAGCTTGATTTACATTTAGTCCAATTAATATGAAAGATAATTGTCAAGGAGATAAAACCAACTGAATCAATTATTAATCAATTTGAATTGACATTCAACTCACCTAATATGAAAGTATGCGAACAAGACATTAATTCCAACCAATATAAGAAAATGGTTGCAGAAATTTAAATTCTTTTAAGTTCTTTTATTGTAATATGCCAAAGATTAGAAAACGATAGCAATATTAAAACAGAATATCACATAGAAACAGAGGGTGAAGGTAGACTAGATAATTGTTTGAATCTGTTTTCATGTCCAAACCTATTCAAATATAGTTACAAATTTAAGTATTCAACTAATCTCCATATCCATTTTCATGTTTTTCAAAGCAAAATGAATACGATTATAGATAGATTGCTACTTAGTTGTATTCAAATAATTGGTTTTGTTGTTATACTTGATGTGGCTGATGGAGCCATGCTCAACCAATGATGGAGATCATCTAATAAAGCTAATAAGATCATGCCCGATTAACGATGATGATCACCCTTTCAGAGCAGCCTTCGATCGGCCACCGGGTAGGATTCCGACTCAGCCATCCGAATAGAGCTTTCGGTCGGCCACCCAAGTAGGACTCCGACTAGCCACTCGGGTAGAGCCTTTGGTCGACCACCTAGGTAGGACTCTAACTCGATCATCCAGGTAGAGCCTCCGATCGACTTCCCGAAATAGAGCCTTCGATCGATCACTTGGATAAAACTCCGACTCAGCCATCCGGATAGAGCCTCCAGCTGGCCACCTAGACGGGACCCCTTGTGGAGACCACTCGTATGACCCAGCAAGCCAATTAGACTGTTCGTACGATTTTCCACAACCCAAAATCTCAACGGAAGCATGATGTGGGAGATAGATCTAGCGGCTGCTCAGATTTGACAAAGCGCACCAACCCTACTACGGTCACCCATACCTGACGGGACCTGGCTTAACAACTCAGCTATAGCCACCCATATCTGACGGGATCTGGCTTACCAACTCTGACATGCTATGAGGAAGGTAAACCCTGTAGTTACTGCCACTCTGGCCTTATCGTGCATGCTTTGATAGGTAGTTACGCCTCGAGCCTTGCAACATCTATAAAATGGGTAAGAAGGACGCCCGACCAAGGATGATGCTCAAACACATGCCCACACAGAGCATTTCTCAAGACTCTCGAGCTTTCTTTTAAACTCACGTCTGTTATCCAAAGCATTAACTTGAGCATCGGAGGGTCTCTACCGGAATCACCGGCCCTCAGAAACTTTGTGCAGGTTCTCAATCGAGAGAAGCTCGCCGAAAGATCCTTGGCTCACCGAAAAAAGCGATCGAACACTTACAGACGATCGAGGAAGGTAATCTAGCGACAACAATACTATTTAATCTTGCATGACTTCATGAACTTTTAAGAAAAATAAATATTTATATTAACGTATTACCAACTTTATTTAACTTCTATTGGTAGTATTTTTTTATGTTATGATTATAATGTTTAACTAATTGATTTACTTTTGTGTGTGTGTTGTGTGTGTGTGCGCACGTGTGTGTATGTTATATATATATATGTGTGTATATCTATATATATATATGTGTGTGTGTGTGGTGTGTGTTGTGTATATATATGTGTATATATATATCTCTATAGATATATATATAATATATATATATCTACTCGCTCTATCTATCTCATATCCTACATCCATACATCCTCCATCACCTATCTATATGTCTCCCCATACAGCTACATCCCTGTCTGTATGTATGTCTGTATATGTATGTCTATGTCTGTATATGTCTGGTCTGTATATGTATGTATCTGTATGATAGTATCTATATGTCTCGGTATTGTCTTGTCTATATGTATGTATCTGTATGTATGTCTGTATGTATGTCTGTCTCTGTCTATGTCTTCTCTATATGTCTATCTATTCGTCTTTATCTCTGTCCTCATATCTATCTCTCCATAGGTCTGTCTAGTCTGTCTATGTCTCATCGGTTCTCGCTCTGTCCTCGCTCTGTCTGTCTCTGTCTGTTCTGTATCTCTGTATCTCTATGTCCTGTCTGTCTCTCTCTCTCCTATGTCTCTCTGTCTGTCTTCTCTCTCTGTCTATGTCGGTTGTATCTATGTACTCTGTCTGTCTAGTGTCTCTGTCTGTCTGTCTATTCTCTATGTCTCTCTGTATCTCTCTCTGTCTTGTCTCTGTCCCTCTATCGTCTCTCTCTCTCTCTCTCTCTATCTCTCTCTCTCTCTCTCTCTCTCTCTCTGTCTATCTCTCTCTCTCTGTCTCTCTGTCTCTCTCTCTGTCTCTCTCTCTCTCTCTCTCTCTCTCTGTCTCTCTGTCTCTCTCTGTCTCTCTCTCTCTCTCTCTCGTCTCTGTCTCTCTCTATCTCTGTCTCTGTCTCTCTCTCTCTCTCTGTCTCTGTCTCTCTCTGTCTCTCTGTCTCTCTGTCTTGTCTCTGTCTCTGTCTCTGTCTCTGTCTCTCTGTCTCTGTCTCTGTGTCTCTCTGTCTCTCTCTCTCTCTCTCTATCTCTCGCTCTCTCTCTCTCTGTCTGCGCGTGCGCCTGTCCCTCTATCCCGCCTTTCGCTCTCTCCCTCTCCCCTCTTTCCCGCCCCCCCCTCTTCCTTTTTTGCTTTGCTTTCTCTTTCTCTTTCTCTTTTCTATTGTTCCCTCCCCCGCTCTCGCTCTGCTTCTCCTCTCTCTGGCTTTTCTTTTTTTTCCTTTTTTCCCCCCTTTCTTTTCTCTTCTCCTTTTTTTTTTTCCCCCCCGCTGCCGTCCCCTGCGTTCCTCTTTTTTTTTTTGGCTCTCCCTTTTTGTAGAGTCCTCCTTCTCCTGTGGTTCTCCTTGATGAATCTGGTGCCCTTTCGACGTCGTATTAGCACATGGCGGATTGGTCCATTCATCTGGCGACACGTTACTCACCAGCTTGTTTGGGATCCGGTTTGTTGACCGACGAAGCCGGCATTCGTATTTTTCTTTCTACGAACCAAAAGAATTAAATGCCGATCACCGCCGCCCTTCGACGAAAAGAAGGTAGCAATAACAACGGCTTTGTGTTCGAGGTAGGCTGACTCGATCTGTTGTGATCCAAGGATGGGTCGTGGCTGCTGATGAATTTGATCTTTTTGATCTTTCTGTATCATTAGTTGAGCTATATGCTGCGAGGGCTGAAATATTTTATGCCATTCACAGGCTCATTATCGAGGAGAATTATATTACGGTTATTCGTTGGCTCCAATAGGACTCTGACGATCTTTTGCCTACTAACCCCTTGATCCGCGATATTTGGACTATGCTTCGTCATGCTTATAGTGCCCAGATTCGGTATATCTATCGCAAAGCTAACTCAGCGACTGACTGGATAGTTGCTCATATAGCCCATCATTCCGAACTTTGAAGCTAGAAGCAGGGTGACTCATGCTCTCTTGTTCTTATCCAAATTTTATACTCTGATATATCGAACTTGACTCACCTTAAAATAATATAATCACCCATTTGTAATAAAAAACAACAACAACAACAACAACAACAACGACAACGGCTAAAACACCCTTTCTTCCTAATTTTCTTTATCATTAACAAAATCCTTTTTTAGTTAGAAAGGCCACTTGGTTTCACAAAACCTCTGAATAAAACGCATGGCGAAGTGGTACCCAACATAAATACTAGCTTCCACTGGTTGTAGACTCAGTTTTGTCGGGAGCTTCTATTTGCATCGCCCAAATTGCTCACTACACTCACTTTTATTTTTTTTTCTCTCTGCACCCCCAAATTACTCTGTACAAAAATTTTTAAATACACCGTAAAAATTACTCTCCACACCCCCATATTTAAAAAAAATTAAATTCCTAAACTACCCTTAAAACCTTCCCCCCCCCACTTTTTTTTTCTCTTCACAGCCTCTCCCTCACCCCACCCGACCGACTCCCCTCCCCGGCCCCGACTACTCCCCCCCACCCCTCGGCACCGGCTCCCTTTCCCTCCCCAGTCCCAGCCCCCATCTCCCCTTACCCCTCTATTCCGTCCTATTGGGCTGAACAGAGGGCCTATGTTCGTCAAATAGGACGGAACAGAGGGGTAAGGTGAGGCACGGACCGGGGCTAGGAAGGAAGCTGGTGCCTTTGTTCGGTCAAATAGGGCCGAACAGAAGCCATGTTTGGTTGAATAGAAGCCGTCTGTTCATCCTGGATAGGTCAGGCCAAACATATGGCTTCTGTTCAAACCATCGAAGCCGAACAGGTAGCTTTCGTTCGATCCTGATAGACGGAGGGGTGAGGAAGGGAGGGCCGGGAGGGGCCTGAGCAGTTGGGCCGGGGAGGGAAGTCGGTGCGGGGGGAGGCCGGAGCTGTCGAGGCTAAAGAGGAGAGCAACCGGGTGGAGTGAGGGATTGTATTGAAAGAAAAAAATGGGTCAGGGAAGGGATTTAAGGGTAGTTTAGGATTGTAATTTGTTTTAAAAAATTAGGGGGTGTAGAGAGTAATTTTGTGGTATATTTAGAAGCTCCCTCTCTGCACCCCCCCTAAAAAATGATATTCCTAAACTACCCCTTCCTGCACCCCCCCAAATTACTCTGCACACTCTCTCCCTCAATGCACCGCCTGAATCCTCCTTCCCCTCTTTCCTCTCTCCCTACTCCTTCCCTTGCACCAGCAGCATTAGCATCCCGGTGACCTCCTTCCCAGCACCGGCTAGGAGCGGCATCCCTGGCGACCTCCTTCCTCGGCACCGACAAGCAGCGGCGATGAGTTCCCTAAACCCACCGCCTCTACCTCCCTCCCTACCCTCTCCCTCCCTCCCCCCTCCCTCCGCCCTCTCATCTAGCAAGCACCGCCTAGGCCGATCTCTCTGTTCGGCTGGGTTCGACCCTAATCAAATAGAGTTTCCCTGTTCTTGATGGGGCGAACAGAAGATTCTTGTTCTACCTTGTTGGGCTGAATAAAGAAACTCTGTTCCGCCCAACCCAGCCAAACAAGCTAAGATTCTTGTTCTACCTTGTTGGGCTGAACAGAGAAACTCTATTTAGCTCAACCCAGCCGAACATGCTTGTTCCTGTTCGGCCCCCTTGGGACTCTGTTCAGCCCAACTCGGCCAAACATGCTTGTTTCTGTTCGGCCCAAGATTCGCCCCCCTTGGGCCGAACAGAAGTCCCATGTTTGGCCCTATGTGGCCGAACAGAGGATTTTAAAATTTTTTAATTAATTATAAGTGGTTTTAAAAAAAATAAATATTTAATAAATATTTATATATAAATTAATTAATTAATTAGTAAATATTTATATATAAAACGTATTATGTTATTTTAGTAAAAATGCATGTATAAACGGTATAGTTTAGTTTTTCGATGAAAAATTTGGTCATATTTTTAATCTTGTGTATTAATGCTGAATAATGCCGATTAATACCATGTTTTAGATGTGGAAACACAATCGCCCCCAGTTGAAGCAGTAGACGAGGATGAGTCTGTCCTATTGCACCATCACCCCTAGTTAAGACCCACAGCGCCTGAGGTTCCTGTTGTACCCTCACTAGTTAGACCCATAGCGCTTGAGGTTCCTATTGCACCATTGCCCCCAGTTGAGACAGTAGACGAGGATGAGTCTGTCCTGATGGGTCGTATTGAGGATGCCATTAGCATTGGTGCCAGCATTCTACAAATGGGTCCGAAGGAGTTTGCAGCACTAGGGCCCGAGTACCTGTACGACATTATTTTGCATATGACATAGGTCTTGCAGGGTCAGCACATCTTGATCGATGAGCCTGATGTGCCTGGCCCTATTCAGGCACCGCCACAGCACTAATTTATGTGATACCTATTAGTTGTCGCATTCCCGTAGTGCCTACATGCGTCCGTCCATGCTGCGACAAATCTTTCCTTGTATTTGCTCAACCAAAGTATCTGACACATACTGTAAAGCATCTTGATAGGTACTAAACTCTCTTTGGAGTGCACTCCAATGATCGTTATACTCGTCTTCTATGGTGGACAACACTAGTATATTCTAACTCATTATAAACTTATCCCATTTCTCTTTCGTTTCAAATAATCTTTTGCACTAGGCCAAAACATTCCTATTAATATACCATCTACATAACAAATGTGTTATAGGAAATACCCTCTGAATTGCATTCAATAGAGCTAAGTCTCTATCTGTGACTATCACCTTAAGCAAACCATCAGCATCCATGACACTGCACAATCTCTCTAATGCCCATGTATAGTTATCTTCTCGCTCAGAGTCCACGTATACAAAAGCTATAGAAAATGTGAGTTCAGTTGATGTCACCCCCACAATCTCTAAGAGAAGAAGACCATATCATTCATCTTATACGTACAATCCATTATCAAAACACGAGGAAATGCACGTAACAAATCTATGCTGCCAGGGTGTGCCCAAAACAAGTCACGCACAATATCAGACATAATACAATTCCTATGCCACTCAATGTATTTACCCTCAGATAATTTATCCATAAGATGTTGCATCTGAGATCTCCCAGCTTTCTCTAGAGCCTTACACCTCTGTCGTGCATTTAGATCGTCTTCGTTATTGTAACATTGAGGGCATCCCTTTGCTTCAATGTGGACAATATGTCCTTTGGCCGAATCAAACTTTCGACGTATCCACTAACAATGAAGTCTCCTGCTTAGATAATCATCCAACATATGAGTGCCCCTCGAGATGCTTCGCAGCCAGATGATTGTGCACACCATAAATGACCAATAACATCCAATCATCTGCAGTGTCGAATTTCTTTCCTTTTAAAGCAAAGGGCATCCACACTTCTTAGTGCCACTAGCCCTGGTCTTTAATCCCTTTTTCTTTATGTGTTTACTTCTGCAGGTACCACTCCTCTCGCAAGCAAATACAATTCTTGGTTTATTAACATTGCCATCCAAATAAGAAGTTTTAATAATAACAACAAATCCATTCTTCCTTCCAGCTTTCCGATACCAATTACATATTTATTCTTTACTCTTGAATATCTATATAATAAATAGTTTAATATAAGTAGATAATTTTAGTCAACTAATAAAACAATTGCAATCAAAATTATCATATCTCGTAAGTTGTAAATTCATTTGTGTAATCCATCACACATTTAGAGCCAATCATGCTACATTCGTTTGAAGCATCGCCCTGCACGATCAAAAAATCATTTTAAACCCTAACCCTAAATTATCCTAAACACTAAACCTCAACCCCCTGTTCGGCCCATCCCAACCGAATAGAGTGTTGGGTAATGGGCCAAAATACGTCTAAATACTCTAATGGGCCTTGAAAGCCCATCACCGCCCTTTAGTGTGTGAATGAGAAATTGCGGGGATATTTAGTCTCACATTGGAAAGAATAAGAAAGGAAGGTTCACTTATATGGAAACCACTTTCTTGAAGCTTAAGTTCCTTAGGTTCACATAAGTAGAGAGCTTGAGGGTGATGCGTAGCATCACCCTCGCGCACGCGCATGCGTGTGCGCGAAGGGCGCTTTGTAGGCGTACTTTGCACTTTGCACTTTGCGCATCGTCGCGAGGAGCTTGAGGGGCTTGAAATTTTTTCTAGATCATGATGATCCGACGGTGAAGACCGATCGGATCAAGATAAGGGGCTAAGATCAATTGATCGTTGATCGATCGGATGAAGGGTCGAGATGTGGTGATCAAA
This sequence comes from Calamus simplicifolius, assembly GCA_900491605.1. Classification (NCBI taxonomy): domain Eukaryota; kingdom Viridiplantae; phylum Streptophyta; class Magnoliopsida; order Arecales; family Arecaceae; genus Calamus; species Calamus simplicifolius. Next base: position 186,569 of record UESW01004566.1, on the reverse strand, counting down.
TCATGATCGCGATCGCGATCCAATGGCTGACACCTGTCAGTTGACCAGTCAACAGGACTGTTGGTTGACCAGTCAACAGGATGGTTGGTGATAAGCATCCGTCCGATCGTCGGTTGGTGATAAGGCACTCGTTCGATCGTCGGTTGGAGATAAGTCAACGGTCCGATCATGAAAAGGCATATCAAAGACATGCAACCGCCTATCTGATAACGTAATCATCAGATCACGATGATGAAAAGGTTTATCAGGAGAAGGATAGGCTTATCTGATTGGCTGATCTTTAGATCACAGCCATGAAAAGGCTTATCCGATCGCCTGATCTAAAGATTATGATGTCAAAAGGGCATATCAAGGGTGATAAGCCCTTAACCCTCACATCCTTTGATTTTAGAATTTAAATTAAATTAAATTCGTAGGGTTGCTTTCAAAGGGCACCTAAAACATATAAATAGGACCCTAGACCCTCTCATTTCATTCATCACAAGCCATTCCGAATTGAGTTCAATCTGAATCAATTCTAGTCTTCTCCTCTCTTAGGCATTTGCATACTTTCCTAAGGGTAGTATAGCAATAGTGCATTGAAAAGAGAGTAGCATTCTTGGTTTGAAAGTTTTGGTGAATTGTAGTGCTGCTTTCATCAAAAGGAGACTGTTGTATCCTGGGAGACAATTGTCATACTGACCGTGAGCACCATTGTGGGACAAAATTGTCTTAAGGACATAGAGTGAAACTCTAGCCTCAGTCTGATTCATTAGTTAGCCACCATCTGCCAACACCAACAAACATAGAGAGCAGCCGAATAGATGCTTTCTGTTCAGCCCACCTTCTATTCGACCATATAGGGCCGAACAGACCTTCTGTTCAGCCCTATGTGGCCGAACATATATGATTTGTTTGGCCTTGTGTGGCCGAACAACTCATGAATCATAAAAAAAATTAAAATAAGTTAAAAAATGAATCTTTGCATTCGTAAAATCTTTTCAAATCGCTAGTAGCTTGTCCATTGTTAAATTAAAGATTGAAATCTTTTCAAATAAGGATCTAAATGGATTGAGAAATTTTTTTTTTTTACATCAACATTGGAGGAAGAGAGGGGGAGGGGTGGGAGCGGGGGTGTTTTGTTCTTAGGGAGTAGAGAGTAATTCAAAGGTATTTTGCTCTTCTACAGCAGATCTTAACTTCTGATATATGTGAGCTGATCCATTCTAGAATGATATGATCGTCTTTTGTAACCAAAAAAAAAAAAAAAAAAACAATTGTTACAATTTTGATCATTTTACCCTTGGCGATCGGGAAGGATGGCAATTTAATGGCATCACCGCATCCTATAGTGATCACTCGCTTCTATCCGTCGCTAAATGCCCCCAAACGCTCTCCCTCTCGCTGCGCGCCTTTCGACGTTCTTCTACCCTCTCGCTTCTCGCCGCGTCCTCTCCTCTCCTGCTCCTCTTCGGGAACGCTTCCATCTTTCCCTGAGGTACTCCCTTTCTCCTCTTTCTTCCTTCCTCTCACTATCGGATATATACTCCCCTTGGGCTCTCTCTCTCTGTTTGTAGAATATCGGATCTCGGTTCAGTTTTGATGAACTCGGCTCTCGTTAGATATGATTTAAAGCTATCTTTTCCTTTTTATGATTATTTTTTTCTTAATTTTGTATTCATGAGTTTGCTATGTAATGCTGTTCTCTGATACGTTTCCTAGTTCTTAATCTTTTCTGCCAGTTTATGCTCCGATAAAAGGTTTTATATTTCCTTTTTTTTCCCCTTCTCCGAAGAACTCAATTCTTGCTCGTTCTGATCTAAAGTTCTTATTTTTGTAGTTTTTTTTTCTTGATTTTGTATTGTTGTGTTTGGTAGTTTGCTGATATATAGCTGTTTTCTGCTATATTCCTCGATTTTTAATCTTTTTTGCTAGTTAGATTAATCTTTTCTCTGAGGAACTTGGGTCATGCTGGATATGATCTAAAGTTTTCTTTTTTACTTGAGTTCTTTTTTTCGTGCCCTCACAATTTTGTGCGGGTTAGTTTGCCACTCTGTTGAACCGTAACTTAACTCGTCTCTGTTTTTCTTTTTGTCCCTTTTCTTCTTTTCGCCTTACTAGTTCACCTAAAAATTATCTTTTTGGGAGTAATCGAGGTGTTTTTGTGTTGCTATGTTATATTTGGTGTGGATCAGGATCTAAATACTTACTTTATAAGCAGTCTTTCCTTTTTTCTTTAGATATTATTTGTTTGCTTGCTTTAAAAATTGTGTCTTTTGGCTGGAGATCAGGAATTAGGAAACTTTGTGCAATGCGTTTAATTGTCCTAAATTGATGGAGAGATTTCGATCGTTCTGATAGATCTCGTGCAACGTATAACTTGTAGATATGGCACTGAGTATGATTTAGAGTTTGCCACAGAGCTACAAATCTAACTAATAGACCAGTTAACTTCATATACCTCATAGATCAGAGGATCGGATGTGTTTACTGGACTGTGCTTTTTGATCTATTATTTGGAACATATGCGACTATGTGTTAGTGTCATCAGTTCCTAGCTCTCAGATTTGAAAGGACTTGGAATCACAGGTTGTCCTCAGGTTTCACTGCTGTGCTTGATTTGATCATCTTTGCATACTTTCTGTTTTCTTTTTTACTGGCAGAAGAAGCTCAATTTGCTTATACATTGATTATTTTTTATATCCTTTTAATCACAATAGAAATTTGAGTCCCTCATGATATTCCATGGAGCTTTTTTTTTTCCAGATGATATGGTACTAGTGCATAAAATTAAGTTTGGGGTAAATTATAAGTTAGAATTATAGAGAAATACATTAGAATATAAATATTTCAAGTTAAATTAGATAAAGTTAGAATATATAGAATATAATTTTAGTAGGGATGAATGTAGAGTAAAAATTGTTCATTTTCGATATTTAGTAGAATATTATGCAATCGTAAAGTATCTATCAATTTGAAGAAAAAATTTTATAGAACTACCATAAGATTGGCTATATTTTATGGTATAAAATATTAGATAATTAGAATATTATATATATATATAAGATTAATGTTGTTAAAGGCGTGCTTTCGGCGTACCTAAGGTGCAAAGGTGCAAGGCACTAAGGGTTAGGTGCTTCTTAAAACTTAAGATGCATGTAAGGCACAAAATATGCTTAAGGCAGATTAGGTGCTTCTTATACCTTAAGCAGTATATCTTTATCTTAATGCATATAAGGTGAAAAATATATACTTTTAGTTTGATTTGACACAAGAAAATTGTACCTTTCTTCGTAAACTATGTTTTGTAATTTTTTAAAATATATTATATTTATTAAACTTTATTGACTTTATGATGTACTATCCCATATATAATGATTTTTCTTATCCTATAAAAAAAGTTAAAAATTGGTAGACAAGAAGATGGAACATCAAAAGTTATTTTATTATCTGAGAAAGATAAGGAAGAACATTAAGGACTTACAAATTTCAGCTGAGAGAGGAGACATTCCATCAAGTTAATGGGCTAAATATCCTATTATTATAATTTTTTAAGATTTTTTCTATTATGTGTTATAAATCTTATTTATATAAATTATTTTATTTATTTTAAACATATGTGTCTCACTTTGCTCAAGCACATACTTGTGCTTTGCACCTTGCGCCCATGCTTCAAGAGCTCTTTGCACTTAGGTGATATTGCGCTTTTAACAATATTGCAATAAGAATGTTGAGATAGATATGTGATAGTATAAAAAAGATACAATAAGAAATGAAATCATTCGTAAAAAAGTGAAGATAGCATCAATTGAGGATAAATTAAGGGAAGAACTATTTAGATAGTTGAGTATGTGCAACGTAAACCTAAATATGCACATGTGTAAAAGGAGTGATTTAATAAATATAGAAGAAAAGAGATTAAGGTAAACTAAAAATTACATATAAAGGAAATGATAAAGAAAGATATAAAATCTTTATATTTTACAAAAACTATGACTGCAAATTAAGCAGAATAAAGAAAAAGGATTTAAGTAACCAATCCTGACTAATTTAGAATTAAGGTTTTGTTATTGTAGAAATGAGTCCCTCAAGTATTTTTAACCAAAAGCGCTGCTTTTCATCTACATTTGCAAAGCCAACTTTTATTTTTTTTTTTCAATCAGGAAATTGTCTGTTCTTTTTTAAATGTGATATATCTTTTATGTTTTATTTGCATCTTTTCTTGTTATTCTACTTTCTGATTTGATGCAAATACTTTGTTCTTTGTCATTGTGCAATGTCTTTTTTTCATCTCGTCTTCTTCTGTGGCATATCTAGCATTTAAAAGTAGACTTTTCTCTATCAGGACATGTATCCTAGACAATTTTATCCACTCCTTCACATCCCAAGCTCATGTCACCTAGCTGATTATATGACTCTTATCTTATAGTGTAGAAGAGAATCTATCACACCTGGTAGGTCTATGTGTGCCTTTAAGAACTAATTTGATCTTTGTCTCCATCTGCATGACCAGAAATATGGCTTCACACGTTGTTGGATATCCTCGGATGGGGCCCAAGAGAGAGCTCAAGTTTGCTCTTGAATCATTTTGGGATGGGAAGAGCAGTGCTGATGATTTGCAGAAAATTGCTGCAGATCTAAGGTGCTCCATTTGGAAGCAGATGGCTGATGCTGGGATCAAGCATATCCCGAGCAACACTTTTTCGTACTATGATCAAGTGCTTGATGCAACAGCGATGCTTGGTGCTGTTCCTCAAAGATATGGATGGTGTGGTGGAGAGATTGGTTTTGACACATACTTCTCTATGGCCAGAGGAAATGCTTCTGTACCTGCCATGGAGATGACCAAGTGGTTTGACACTAACTAGTGAGTTATCTGACTCGTCTTAAGCCCCAGGTTGCTCGTTTTACATAGGTTGAATTCTTCTTGACTCACTTTTTTCTTCATTTGTCCTGTGTTAATCCAGTCATTACATTGTCCCTGAATTGGCCCCGGATACAAAGTTCACCTATGCTTCTCACAAAGCTGTGTCCGAGTACAAGGAGGCGAAGGCGGTATGCTTCTGAATAAGCTGTTATTTAATTGTTGCTGATAAATTTCTGTTCTTAGTGGTTTAGATGCTTGTTCAGATTGTATGGCATCAGTCAAGTTTTTTTTTTTTTTTCAAATATTCTGCTGCTAATCTTTATGGTTTGAATTGTCTTAAACAACTCTTATGTTTCTCAATGTTGTTTGAGTTTTCTCTCTCGCTTTTATTCCATTCTATGTTTGGTCTTTCTCTTTCTCCCTTTGGGCTTGCCAATCATTTTTTAAGCCTTCAATTTTTTTTTTTTAGCGTATGTTTTCTGAAGAAAGCATTTTTATTTCATGAAATATGCAAGTCTAGCACCTACTTGTGACTTGGCTAGTATGTTGAATTGCATCCACTAAATATCATCCACTATACCAAATATTTATACCATTAGTTGCTAACTATTGTATTACTTGATAAATGGTCTTTCCAATTCAAGATACTAATCCATACTAAAAATTATTAGTAACACAATAAGATGCCATGCATCATCAGCATTTTCTTATCGAACATTTTTTAACTGCCATTATTTTTTTGGCACTTCCTAATTTTTCATTTACCATTTTTTGATTTCAGCCATCATAACCATAATAATTCGATCAATGGTGCCATACACACACATGTAGTTGAAAACTGCCTGTACCCCCTGAACCACAGAAAACCCCCTTGATACGCTGTTTCTGATTGTATTTGATGCAGTGCCAATAAGAAAGCTGTTTTTGTGGTTTGTGCAGTGTTTAGGCGTCTTAACCTGCATATCGGTGTAGCACTTTTGTTATTTTAAACTATTGTAGATATCAACATGGTTTAGACAAAGGCTTCAAGTTCAAGGCGTGTGTCCCACGTGGACATTCAAAACTTCAATCTTTTATTTTTCCTGGCTCGATATGAAATGGAGATATTGCTTTTAGAATTGCAAGGTGTGTTAGTTAGCTTATATAACAATTGTATCAGAGTGCTTTTTGTTTTTATTTGGTGCAACATTGTGGAGACCAGTGATTAATCATTTCATGGTGCTTGCCACTTCTGAAAACGTATGAAACATGATTGGATAAATGCGTAGTATGTTGTTTTGTAAGTTGGTATGCATATTTTGACTATCAAATCCATTCTGAATAGCTGGAAACTTCTACTGATGACAACTCACCCGCTTTGAAATTGGTCCAAAAACCATGCCTGTGGATGTGCTTCCTAATCTTGCCCCTTGCTAATTAATTCGATAGATCTGCTTTTTCACACTGAAACCTGAATTGGCTCCTGCACCTGCTCAAGGTTCAGGTTACCAAGGCCCATTCAGATCAGTTTTAATCAATTTTCCAGAATATGACTATTTAATGTTTTTATCTTGGTTTGCTTGTTTCTTTTCTTGGGAATGTTCCTGTCAGAATTATCATAATGAAACAGTTTTATGTGCTTGACTCATCAAATATCTCATCTTCATTGCTTTTCCCCCTCTGACACAGCTAGGAATCAATACAGTTCCAGTGCTCATAGGACCTGTGTCATATTTGTTGCTCTCAAAACCAGCAAAAGGAGTTAAAAAATCCTTTTCTCTTCTCTCACTTCTGGGAAATGTCCTGCCTGTCTATAAGTAATGATCAAAACATGCTTCTAGTCGATTGCCTGGCTTTCATTACTCTCTACTTCTTCATCTGATGATGTATAATGATGATATAATCATTGCACAGGGAAGTTATTGCTGAATTGAAGGCAGCAGGTGCTGCATGGATCCAATTTGATGAGCCGACCCTTGTACTGGATCTTGATGCTAGCCAACTGGAAGCATTTGCTAAGGCCTACTCAGAAATAGAATCATCATTCTCTGGTTTGAATGTACTAATTGAAACCTACTTTGCTGATGTTCCTGCTGAGACATACAAGTTAGTTTGTTCTTGTAATTTTGTTGAATGAATAATAATGTATCTTATGGTTAGAAACTCATGACCTATTCAATTATCTACTCCAGGACTATCACTGCCTTGAACAGCATCTCTGGTTTCGGTTTTGATCTTGTTCGTGGAACTAACACCCTTGACTTAATAAAAAGTGCTGGTTTTCCTTCTGGCAAATATCTTTTTGCTGGAGTTGTGGATGGGAGGAATGTTTGGGCTAATGATCTGGCTTCCTCCCTAAGCACCCTGAATTCTCTGGAGGCTATCGTAGGCAAAGGTGATTTAATTTTATATTTAATATCTTACACAACACATTACATATGAAGTCTTCTGATTTTTTCTCTTTTTTTTTCCTCTCCCATCTGCAGACAAGCTTGTGGTGTCTACTTCTTGCTCTCTTTTGCACACTGCTGTTGATCTGGTAAATGAGACCAAGTTGGATGGTGAAATCAAGTCATGGCTGGCCTTTGCTGCACAAAAGGTAGTTGAAGTGAATGCACTGGCGAAGGCGTTGGTTGGGCACAAAGATGAGGTATAATCTCTCAAAACTAGCATTGAATGAATACAGCCATTAAAGAAACTTTGTAGCATCTTTCTTTGCATATATGGGCTGTTTTGTTCACAATCATAGTCTTTTAATCATCTGGTGTAATTACTAGGCCTTCTTCTCAGCAAATGCTGCTTCTCAGGCTTCAAGAAAATCATCACCTAGGGTGACCAACCAGGAAGTTCAAAAAGCTGTAAGTTTCCGGTAATCTACATCTTGTTTCTCCTGTTGGAGGAGAGGAGTTTCTTAATATTTCATTTGTGGCATTGAATCCTCAGGCTGCTGCTTTGAAGGGATCTGATCACCGCCGAGCTACAGAAGTTAGTGCGAGATTGGATGCTCAACAGAAGAAGCTTAACCTTCCAATCCTTCCTACCACCACCATTGGTTCATTCCCTCAGACAGCGGATGTCCGAAGAGTACGCCGTGAATACAAGGAAAAAAAGTGTGTTTACTCAAACTTTGTTTTTTGAAGAGGAAACCCTTTCTTGGACAATTTCATGTGATTAATAAATAAGAATTAATCTATGAATAATTTTCTGGTATTTTAATCATTGTGACTTGTTGCAGGATATCTGCAGAGGAGTATGTGAATGCGATCAAAGAGGAAATCAGCAAGGTTGTCAAACTACAGGAGGAGCTTGACATTGATGTTCTGGTTCATGGAGAGTCTGAGGTGAGCTTAGCCTGCTTTTGCTCTGATGTTATGTAAATATATGAATCTATGTTAATTCTCAATTTTACATCAAATAGAATCACCAACATATTTACAAGCAGTTTTGTGAAGTATTTAAATTAATTTTCTTGTACGATAAGCATGGTTCATAACTTGATCTTTGCAGAGGAATGATATGGTTGAGTACTTTGGGGAGCAGTTATCTGGCTTTGCATTCACAGTTAATGGTTGGGTGCAATCTTATGGTTCACGATGTGTTAAGCCACCCATCATCTATGGTGATGTGAGCCGTTCCAAGGCCATGACTGTATTCTGGTCCTCAATAGCCCAGACCATGACTGCGCGCCCCATGAAAGGAATGCTAACAGGTCCTGTCACAATCCTGAACTGGTCCTTTGTGAGAAATGACCAGCCAAGGTAAGAACAACTGCCTTTCTACCCATTGAAACTCCTTAGTAGATCTCTAAATACCTTCATTTATTTTGCTGCACTCCCAGCGCTTGTATGTTTACTTACACAGTGCATGCTATCTATTAGATTTGAGACTTGCTATCAAATTGCTCTTGCTATCAAGAAAGAAGTTGAAGATTTGGAAGCTGCTGGCATTCAGGTCTGTGTTTCTTTCTTGTTCAAAGAAGTATCTATACTCAGAAACCTCTCTTTTCTCAAATTCTTTTATTTCTTTGAATGAGTTCAGGTCATCCAAATTGATGAAGCAGCATTGAGAGAGGGGTTGCCCCTCCGCAAGTCTGAACAGGCCTTCTATCTTGATTGGGCTGTCCACTCTTTCAGGATCACCAACTGCGGTGTCAAGGATACAACTCAGGTTCTTCCTCCATTACTACTAATTTACATGAAATCCAAATACTTAGCTAAAGAACCATCAAAGTACTTACTCAATCACTAGTACTTTCTGTCTTTATATAGATTCACACCCACATGTGCTACTCCAACTTCAATGATATCATCCACTCGATCATTGACATGGATGCTGATGTGATCACCATTGAGAACTCACGATCTGATGAGAAACTCCTCTCTGTGTTCTGTGGGGGTGTGAAGTATGGTGCAGGCATAGGCCCTGGGGTGTATGACATCCACTCGCCTAGAATTCCATCGGCAGAGGAGATTGTAGACCGAATTAACAAGAATCTGGGAGTGCTCGAGAGCAACATCCTATGGGTTAACCCTGACTGTGGGCTCAAGACCCGCAAATATACTGAGGTCAAGCCTGCACTTACCAACTTGGTTGCTGCAGCCAAGGTCGTTCGGCAGCAGCTGGCTGGTGCCAAGTAGGGCGTAATCCAGTGTATAACTTCTTTCAAATAATGCTGGTTATGTTCTCTGTGATGATGCAGCAAAATGTTTTTCTTTCGTACGAGTGGATGGTATGACCCTGTTTTAATATTTGTTTTTGAGAGCTTCCTGAGGCAGTTGAATGCCTTAATGATGCATTTATTGCTCCTCTAGGAAACTGAAGTGGAAAAAAAAGGAAATCTTTATTTCTTTAGATGAAAATTAGCTCCATTTTCTGGTATCTGTTACTTTTAATGTATGAATAAATTATCTCCAGTCCTGCGTTGTTACCAATTAAAAATACAGTCAGAACCAGAACCACTAATGACAAAATGGTTAACTTTTCAGTTATCTTTTCAGATTTGGATGGTTGTCTGGAATGACCTTTGTTTGATGGACCTGAAATTATCCTGGATCCAAGTTTCAAAGACAACTTGTGCTCTCTCTCTCTCTCTCTCTCTCTCTCTCTTTTGACATCGAGCTTTCACCTGTCAGCAGAGCAAGACCTTGGAAGCAACAAATAAGGTGAAACAAGGAACAGGTTTTTTTTTCTATTTTCAAGATCCATTTAGTGTAAGCTAGAAATATATTTTTGGCTCTCCCCATTTTCTAGTTGTACCATCAACAAATGCCGATGCCTAAATAAGTTCTTATTTTGTTCCTTGGAGCTGGTACCTATCTTGAGAACTCCTCACTTTGTTCCTTGTGTGATGTACAAGCACACGCACAAAATGGTGCTGGTGAGACCAGTCATTTAATGGAGATGATCTCCATCATAATAAAGAGGAAACAACTAAAATGAGGACTAATTTTTCATATATAACATAGTTTATTGACATGTGGTCATTCCTGGATATTTTCAGCCAATTGTAATATGTGGTATGAGAAAAATAAGTCACCAAGGTTTCATAACAGTTTCAGACCTATATTAATTTTGATGTTCTGCCCTCAATTTAAGAAATGTAGCCTTTTTATGTAGTCTCACGTAAATACTGTCTTATGGTTTCTTCTTTCTTTTATTCTCTCTACTATTACATCACATATTGATGTGAATTTCAGTAAAGCTTGAAGTTGAACATTAGCCAAATATGAATCTTAATCTTGTTGTCAAGGAAGTTATTTTGCAGAGTTGAGATTTGGCCATTTTCTCAATTGCTTTTTTTTTCCCATGCAATAACCATCGCTATGTCAACAAAATCATATTACATAGCTCATAACAGGATGCCCTTTATTTTTTTTTCTCCTCTAATAGAAACCATATGAAATTATGGAGCAAACTCCAACAATATCGCTACCGTCTACTACTGCTAAGGCTAGAGACAGCCCTATATGAAAATTCAAAAACATGATACATTCACCAACAATATGTAGGATAAAAAAGGTTCACAGATTGTAGTTGGGGGACTGGTTGTCCGGTCCTAACGCATGAAGAATATTGTCATATTTTATAATGTATTATATTTGGTCAAACTGAAAATTAGGCCCCCATTCAATTGAGTATTTGCTATTGGACAGAATTTGGAAAACTAAGCATGAAGATTCATAAGGGCAAGCACACACCTGCAAGCTGAATTTGTGATTTTTATCATGGCTACATAATTTGGAAGCCAATACAGTGTAGTACTTGTTAACCACCATTTTTTGCTGTATGAAAAATGCGCTGCTTTAGGATGTTATAAATGCACCTCATGTCAACATGAAGAATCTACAGTGGAAATATGATGCCAAAGTAGCAGAATTTTTCTTGCCTTTGGATGTTGATGGCTATATAATGCATAAAATGAAAACCATATTTGCTATGTTTGCATTTGAATATATAAAGGAGAAGAGATTAACATATAAGTGATGTGAAAGACTTTAACAGCCATTTTTCAACCGTGTATGATGAGCAGGATCTTCTTGTTACAAATCAATACAATCATATATCTGGACTGCAGACAAAAGAAAAAAGTTACTAATGGACAAGAAATGTATAAGTAGCAGATATTATTTCTATTAATAATGGTTGTTACAATATTATTTTAAATTCATGCACCATTTGCTTACATCAATGACCCTTGCATTCGAATTCGTTATGTGTTTCCTTAAGACTTCTTAGTTTATATGCTATGTATGTCCCCAGCCCAATGAAAGCAGCGATGGCCACCACAACAAAATTTACTATCAAATGCCTACGCTTTTCCAATCCCTTTGCAACATCCTCCATTCCCTGCTTAGTAGTTTCAGGCACAAGGACGTTGTCGTGAGCTACAGCTTGTGCCAAGGAATCCTTTTCTCGTCTCTCTTTGTCACCTTGTTCGTTGTTTGCACGCCCATTGCTTGGTGGTGGCAAATGGCCTTTGGCCACTGGCTTTGGCGGAGCTACAGCTTGGCCATTGCTTGGTTGTGGCAAATCGTCTTTGGCTGTAGGCTTTGGCACTTCCACGAAAAGAATCCCTTCATCAAACTTGGCTTTGATCATCCTTGCATCGCAATCCATTGGAAGTGGGAAGCTCTTCAGGAAGCGACACCATTGATTGCCTTCTATGCGGCGCTCCCCACTGATCTTGAGGTTCTTTGATGCGTCAACTTGGGCCTTTAATTCTCCCTTCTTGAATCCTTTATTCCAAGCAGAGAACAGTAATGCATGATAAGCTATTGTGAAGTGATAAAATTTAAAATTATCTTTGGGTAAAAAATAATCAGTTATATTCACTGGCACTATTTTATTGTGCACAAAGTAGGGGAGAAAAAGGTTTTAAAGGGCCCTTTTTATGCTATACATATTTATGATAGGTAATTAAGCTTCATGCTACTTAACCATCATTCACTACATAGAAAATCATTATTTGATACAATATCTATTATTGGAATAAATGCTACATTTATGTTAATATGCTTGTAACTAACAGAAAAATCTCCATGTAATATGTGAGTAAGCTGAAATTATTTTTTGCTTATTCACAAAGAAAACACAAAGAGAGAGAGAGAGAGAGAGAGAGAGAAACCCCCATCAAGAGGTGATATATTTGAAGGCAGAATTTTCAGAGTCAATTTGCAACCAAATTAGACCTCATTTCTATGTAACACATGTTGAGGAATTTTATAACTATAATGAAATAAAGAGGGGAAAATAAGACAAATCTTTCATGCAAAGGAAGGGAGAAATTATGCCTGAGACATCAACAAAGAGGGTGTCAAACTCCTTCCCTGGAACCCACTGATAATATGGATCAACCTCTGTGTAAATGGGAGAACTTGACATAGCTTCAGTGGCTGCTGATCTTTGTTGCCTGGTGAGGAATGATGGGAAGCACTTCAACAAATGAAAGGAAGGCCATGCATGAGTTCTTATATACACAATAGAACCTATTTGGCACAAGTCCATTGAGGCTTTTGCTTCACAGTGTAAGTATTCCTTGTTGCTTTCTGAGGGCTGGATTGCTTTCAACTTCTGTGGAAGGAACTACCTTGTCTCCTTGGCACTCTTCTGCTGATTGTCAATTTGAGTTCTTTGAAGGGAATAGCTTGGGTGCCTGGACTTCTACCAGGTCCATGATTTGGGCTCAGGCCTCCTCTCACTGGGTCCATTTGTCCTACGGAATTTGGGTCTGTAGTGTTGTATACTAATTAATTAGAAAAGACTTTGTACATTGTCTCCAGTGCAGCAAGTCCTACGTGGGCTGCACCGCTCCTTCTTATTGGTCCATATGGATCCCATGTAGCCTGACGCGGTGGGACAGAATAACAGAGGGATAATGTTACTTTTTGATCGTACATCCATTAAAATCGTTCAGTCTTTCACCATTGGTGTGTAGACGAAAATGCCCTTTCCCTCCAGCCTACTTCAACCTGCCATCTTATTTGGATTTGCTGATAAAAAACTCTTTCTGATTGTAAAACATTCTTCCTCTGGATGATGGTGCCGCGGAGCGGGAGTCTGGGGTTGAGGTTGTGGTTTATAAGCTTGACGATGGCTTTCAGGATCTTCTACCAGATAAGATGACAGGTAGAAGTACGCCTGTATAAGGGTGTTAGTTTGGACCAGCATCACCATCTTGGCGTACCTTGATGGAAGGGGCTCGATGCCAATGATATCGGCATTCAGGAACTGGATGGTTTCATCTGGAGATCAATGGTCTTTTCGGTGCGGCGATAGCTTTGGAGGATTCATCAGCTTTGGTGCTAGCTTTTGATGATTCATCAGCTTTGATTCATCTGTGTTCCTTAAACTCTAACTTCTTAACAGCTTTGCTGCTCAAAAAGCATTAGTTTAACTAGGGTATCGTAGGTTTTGAACTAATGCTTTGTCTTAACGTTTTGAACTAGGGTGTCGTGGGTTTTGAACTAGGGAGTCGTGAGTTTTGAACTAGGTGTCGTGGGGTTTGAACTAGGGTGTCGTGGGGTTTGAACTAGGGTGTCGTGGGTTTTGAACTAGGAAGTCGTAGGGTTTGAACTAGGGAGTCGTGAGTTTTGAACTAGGGTGTCGTGGGGTTTGAACTAGGGTGTCGTGGGTTTTGAACTAGGGTATCGTGGGATTTGAACTAGGTGTCGTGGGTTTTGAACTAGGGTGTCGTGGGGTTTGAACTAGAATGTCATGGGTTTTGAACTAGGGAGTCGTGGGTTTTGAACTAGGGTGTCGTGGGGTTTGAACTAGGGTGTCGTGGGGTTTGAACTAGGGAGTCGTGGGTTTTGAACTAGGGTATCGTGGGTTTTGAACTAGGGAGTCGGGGGTTTTGAACTAGGGAGTCATGGGTTTTGAACTAGGGTGTCGTGGGGTTTGAACTAGGGTATCGTGGGTTTTGAACTAGGGAGTCGTGGGTTTTGAAATAGGGAGTCGTGGGTTTTGGACTAGGGTGTCATGGGTTTTGAACTAGGGTGTCGTGGGGTTTGAACTAGGGTATCGTGGGTTTTCAACTAGGGTATCGTGGGTTTTCAACTAGGTGTCGTGGGTTTTGAACTAGGGTGTCGTAGGTTCTGTGTGATTCAGAACTCGAGCATGTCCGCGGCGGCCATGATCGGCTGGGCCGGGCAAGGGAGCTGCCATGGCCTCAACAGCGGGTCCGGGATCTCCGGTATGTCCATCGCCATCCCACTGACCTCCTCGAAGACATGGAGCACAGAGTTCAGCAACTGCAGCCTCTCGGTCAGCTCCATCACCTGGGCTCTCAGCACGGAGTTCTCTATCTCCAGCTTGAGGTATTGCTAGGTGATCAAATTGACCTGCCTCACAATCTGCTCGTTCTCATTCTTAAGCTGAGCTTCTTGGTTTATGAGATCGTCAAGGCACTGCTGCTTCCTCATCCGGAACCTCCTCGCCGACTCCCTGTTCGAGAGCATCCTCTTCCGCTTCCTCTCGTCCATCGCAAGCTGGGGATCGCCTTCGGACCCGGAAGTTTGGCTGGGCGGCAGCGAAGACATTCTCCTTCAAACGAGTTCTTTGATCGGATTGGAGTTGGTTGATCGAGACTAAATCAGAGAAAAAAATGGGTGCTTGTTTTGATTCGAATCGATCGAACAATGAGGTTATGGAAAAAAGAATGGAAAGGAAGGCGCAGCCCGCACCGGAAGAACTCCTTGTACAGAGCGACCCGGCCTGGATGGTCAGAGGTCACCCTGTCCTCGGGCCCCGGCGCGGACAGGTCAATAAAGTCAGGGACATTGTATTTAGCCCTAAGGGTCTCTATATCCTTAGAGGTCATGGTGGAAGCCACCCCAGCTGGATCCGCTGGATCGGAACTCACCACCGGAGGAAGCGCCGGACGGTGAGAGGATAAGGGAACTGCCCTAATAAGGAGGACCGGAGGTGATCGGGGGTCCTGCTGCCCCCGATTCACCACGGATGACTACACCGCCCACCGACTGAGGCATTCGACTTCTAGCTATAGGGGCATGGTCCTCACTGCTAGATTGGAAAGACTCTTCTACGGGTCTCTGCCCTCCCTAATGGCACGACGGTCCATAGGTAGAAAAAGGGGATGAAACTAACCTGGAAGTTGGAAAGACTCAGGTCGCAAAAGAACTCAAAAAAGAAGAAAGTAGAAGAAGAAAGCAATGGCAGTGTAAAGGTTTCTACAGGTCCTTGAGAGGTTTTTATAGCCCCCCGTCTCCAGCTAACGCCGCCCCAGATCTCGCCATCTGGCGCGCGCCCATTGCGTCATAGACTGCCAGCCGAAAATCTTGCCTGCGCCTGAGGCATGCCGCCTCGATCCATTCCGGAAGACGCGATCCCCGGCCAATCGCGGGCCATAGAAAACGGAGCGGTAATGATGCCTTCACCTTTTTTCTATCACCCAATGGGCTCCTTCTCCGGAGCGTCCGGCGCCAACGTCATTACCACCTAACGCATGATTACAAGAAATCTTCGAAGTGACACTGCCTCGAAACAAAGCGCCAGCACATCAGCCCATTTAAAGTGCACTGAATGAGGCAATCATTCTTTTTGAATTTTCGCACCCCTTTCGCCCAAAGGATTGCAGACGCGTGGCCCTTAGCGCTCAGGGGCGGGGGGGCATCTGATGTGGCTAATGTAGCCCCAAGGGTAATTTCAGTAAAATCAAAGCATGGGTGCGCCCCGGCGTCTCCAAGCCCGCCGAGTCGGCCCCGACCCTTCCTGGTCGGCCCTTCTTGGTCCCGGCGTCTCCAAGCCTACCGAGTCAACCCCGACCCTTACTGGTCAGCCCTTCTCGGCCCCGGCGTCTCCAAGCCCGCCGAGTCGGCCCCGACCCTTCCTGGTCGGCCCTTCTCGGCCCCGGCGTCTCCAAGACCGCCGAGTTGGCTCCGACCCTTCCTGGTTGGCCCTTCTCGGCCCCGGCATCTCCAAGCCCACCGAGTCAGCCCCGACCCTTCCTGGTCGGCCCTTCTTGGCCCCGGCGTCTTCAAGCCCGCCGAGTCAGCCCCAACCCTTTCCGGTCGGCCCCAACCCTTCCCGGTCGGCCCTTCTCGGCCCCGGCGTCTCCAAACCTACCGAGTCGGTCCCGCCCTGGCACGTCCTAGTCGGCAAGGTCGGCCCCGGTACCCCTGGCCGACCCACATAAGCTTCAGCTTCCCTGAGAGAGTCGAGACTCTCGGTTTCCTCCAAATCTTCCCCAACACGGCCCTGGCAGCTCGGGATGCTACCTCTCTGACCCGCGCCGCCTGACAACGCTAGATCCAACTACCCACTGGCCATGCTGCTGATGGGACTGGACCCAACTACCCAACAGCCCCGCTGGCTGATGGGACTTAGCCCACCAACCGCCGCTTTCTTCCTTTCCGATGAGACAGGACCCATCAACCAGCGCAGATTCATGCAACTCCCAAGAAATCCGCAGACATTCCCTCCTCATGGAATCCCACGTGATCATGCCAGGGTCAATCCCTATAAAAAGGTGAATCCACTTAGTAAACAGGTATACGCGATAATCCCCGGAAGAATCGCTATCTTAAGACCCAAAGAGAAATCCCCTCTCCTCTGGAGCACCCTTTCACCTAAAAAGAGCTCATTCGAGCTCCTCTTCGGCTGTGACCTCAATTGCTAACTTGGGCATCGAAGGGTCCCACCGGAGAATCCTCTCCGATCCTGGGACTTCTTTGCAGGTAACCTGATGAAGCGGAGCCTAGAGAATCCATCCGTTCCCGACGTGCAGGATCAGTGATTGGGCATCATCAGACCTCATTGTTCGATCGATTCGAATCAAAACAAGAACCCATTTTTTTCTCTGATTTAGTCTCGATCAACCAACTCCAATCTGATCAAAGAACTCGTTTGAAGGAGAATGTCTTCGCTACCGCCCCGCCAATCTTCCGGGTCCGAAGGCGATCCCCAGCTTGCGATGGACGAGAGGAAGCGGAAGAAGATGCTCTCGAACAGGGAGTTGGCGAGGAGGTCCCGGATGAGGAAGCAGCAGCGCCTCAACGATCTCATAAACCAAGAAGCTCAGCTTAAGAATGAGAACGAGCAGATTGTGAGGCAGGTCAATTTGATCACCCAGCAATACCTCAAGCTGGAGACAGAGAACTTTGTGCTGAGAGCCCAGGTGATGGAGCTGACCGAGAGGCTGCAGTTGCTGAACTCGGTGCTCCATGTCTTCGAGGAGGTCAGCGGGATGGCGATGTACATACCGGAGATCCCGGACCCGCTGTTGAGGCCATGGCAGCTCCCTTGCCCGGCCTAGCCGATCATGGCCGCTGCCGACATTCTCGAGTTCTGAATCATACAGAACCCATGACACCATAATTCAAAACCCACGACACCCTAGTTCAAAACCCACGACACCTTAGTTCAAAACCTACGACACCCTAGTTCAAAACGTTAAGACAAAGTATTAGTTCAAAATCTATGACACCCTAGTTGAAAACCCATGACACCCTAGTTCAAAACCCACGACACCCTAGTTCAAAACCCACAACACCCTAATTCAAAACGTTAAGACAAAGCATTGGTTCAAAACCTACAACACCCTAGTTGAAAACCCACAACACCCTAGTTCAAAACCCACGACACCCTAGTTTAAAATCTTAAGACAAAGCATTAGTTCAAAACCCACGACACCCTAGTTGAAAACCCACGACACTCTAGTTCAAAACGTTAAGACAAAGCATTAATTCAAAACCTACGACACCCTAATTGAAAATCCATGACACTCTAGTTCAAAACCCACGACACCCTAGTTCAAAATCTTAAGACAAAGCATTAGTTCAAAACCCACGACACCCTAGTTCAAAACCTACGATACCCTAGTTCAAAACCCACGACACCCTAGTTCAAAACGTTAAGATAAAGCATTAGTTCAAAACCTATGACATCCTAGTTGAAAACCCATGACACCCTAGTTCAAAACCCACGACACCCTAATTCAAAATCTTAAGATAAAGCATTAGTTCAAAACCCATGACGGGTTGAAGTAGGCTGAAGGGAAAGGGCATTTTCGTCTGCACACCAATGGTGAAAGGCTGAACGACTTTTAATGGATGTACGATCAAAAAGTAACATTATTTCCCTACTATTCTGTTCCATCGCGTCATGCCATATGGGATCCATGTGGACCAATAAGAAGGAGCGATGCAGCCCACATAGGACTTGCTTTACCGGAAGCGGTGTACAAAGACTTTTCCATTAATTTTAGGATATCAAGCACGTTAGGTAAGTCAGTGGGCTGCTAGATTGTTATTTTAATTTTTGTGCTCTAATAAAGATAAAAAATTTCATACACAATAACTTATATTTTTTTAATATTATTATATGATTGTTCATATGGTTTGAATATTCAAGATATGTTATTGCCATGAATTATAAAATTATGAATTTAATTTTTTCTTTAAATAATGATGATAAGGAAATATAACATGAGTTGATTGCTTATAAACTAATCATGTGAGATTATTGTTTAGTGACATATCGTGTATTATGACAAGGGTACCACCTAATGATGCATTATGTATTATGGTGGAAGCATTGCCTAGTAGTGTACTATGTACTACTATGGAGAGGGTATCACCTAGTGACATAATGTCTAGGGTGATGAGGGTATTGGCTAGTGATGCATTGCATATTATGACGATTGATATTATGGTTTAATCATGCTTTGTGTACTATGGCGAGTATATTATCTAGCAACATATTACGTACTATGACGAGCGTATGATCTAATGGTGTATTGTGTACTATGGCATTGGTTAAGGTTGTTTAGATACAATGTTATACATGCGTAGCCAGCACTAATGGAAGTGCAATCATGATTAGTTTAGATGTCGAGGTATTGGATCCAATATATAATAATTAATAATAAGTCATGCATCTAAACTTATTGTGAAATGATATTACCATCTAGATTATGAAATTATGTGGCATGGTATCATTACTTTTAATTATCAAAATTAAATATATATGGCATTACTATTAGCACTACAAAATTTGGATATATGGCATTGTTATCTGGATTAAGTGATTGCAAGCTATATCATAAAATATGAATCTTATTGCAGGCCCATATTGATTGGATCTTTGCACCTAATTTTTTTTAAACTATGTTATGTTGGCATTGAAATTATTGATATTGGAGTTACCTTACTAGATATACTTTTCAATGATTTTATAATTACTTATATATTATTATTTATATTGGTATGCATGGAAGGATATTTTTTTCTGAGCTATTAGCTCAAATGATTACTTTTGTATTTTCCAAAGCCATAGGATATCTAGCTTTAGGATTCAATCTAACACTTCTGATGAAAGTAGCAGTTAATTTTGTATCTAATACTAAATTTATTTAAACCTTATTATTGAAAGAAATAATGAGATGATTTTATCATTGGAAAGCCTTGCGTAACTCCTCCGATTTTGCCTTAAAGAAGTATGCAGTCGTGTCGTTTGTTTGCCTTGAGTAATAGGTTTGGAGCAACAATGTGGTTTTGCCTTGGGTAATAGGTTTGGAGTGCAACAATGTGACGTAAAGAAAGAATTGAAAGAATATTAATTAACTTTCAATTTTCTATAGTTTGAATGTGAAGATGAAGTGAAAAGAATAATAATAAAAGGTAAAGAAACTATACTCAAGAAAATGTCCCTAATTTCTACTAAAATTAGGTGGACTATACTAGGTTTCAGCTTGTGAATTATCATTAGATGGCAATAAAGATTTATGAATTTCAATTTGAAGGACTAGCAAACTTTTGGTAAGATGCAGAAGCTTTTCTTCAAACCAGCTTATACTTTAATATATACTATTGGATAACTTAGTACTAACAAATATTTGGATGCTTATACAAGATTAAAGAGTTCAAATAATATCTTATTGATTAGTCTATAATCCATTTAGACTAGGAAACACCAAAGATGGGCTCAATATGTCTGTTATTTGATTTGGATGTAGATTCTTAATCTAACGAGAGGATATTAAGACATGAACAATAAAAGTATGAGAATTTATGTTGATGAATGTTTAGTCATATAATTTCTTTTTCTTCCCTGTAACATAATGTATGCAATTAATTATTGGCATTACTGATTATTATATAAATCAACACGAAGGCAGCTTAGATGAAATAATGATACGTAATCATCAAAACAAACTTCATCTCTCCCTCTCCAGATTTTAGGATATCTCCTGAATAGACGTACACGATCACAATTTAAAGATAAAGAATGCTGACGATTCCTTTATTTTCATTCAATATATCATTTACATTTTATAAATCACAAATGCTCCTCCAATCTTCCAATGAAAATATGCAAACCTCTCGTACGTACGTACGTCCAGCTCTCAGAGGCCACCTTTCTCCATGGTTCGACTCAGTTTATAGTACAAGTACGCGCCCACCCCAACCAAGACAGCAATGGCCACAACTGCATTCACCATGGGATGCTTCGGCTTGTAGAAGATCAAGCCCAATTCACTCACCTTTCGCTTCAACTTCCCCACCCCATTTCTAACACCGCCGGTCTCCTTTTTTGCAACGCCGGCGGCGACGGCATCACCACCTTTCTCACCCTCTTTATCCCCAGCTTCTCCATTATTAACCTTCTCCTTTTGTTTCTCATCCTTGGGCTGTTCTTCCTCCTTCTGTGGAGCTTTTCTCTCCTCAATCTGCTCCCTTTTCTTCTCCTCTTCTTCTTGCTTCTTAGCAGCATCGTTTGGCTCGGCAGGTGCTTTCATCGGCTTCGTGTTATCTTCAGCAGGGCTCGGTTTCACCTCGGGCTTCTGAGGAGGTGGTGGTTGTTGGGGTTCGCTGATCAATTTTGGCAGCATCACCTCGAGGACTTCGTTCTCGAACTTGGCACGGACCTCGCTAACGTTGCAGTTCTCTGGGGCCTGGTAATCCTTGCGAAACCGGCTCCATCGGTTGTCGGCGAGAGGACGTTCCCCGCTGATCCTCACCTTCCCATAGTTGTCTATTTGAACCCTGATTTGCTCTCTCTTAAATCCTACAACCATTCAATGAAGGCACCATTTTGTAATAAAATATGGATGCATGGCTCTTGATATCATAACAATTTTTCTAAAGTGGTTATATGTGATTATTTTAAATATTTATCAAGAACGTAAGAAAAAGTTTTGAGGTTGGCAGGAGGCCTGCCTTTCTTCTCTCTCTCTCTCTCTCTCTTTTCCTATTAATATTATTCGGCGGGTGGAAGAAAACTTTTTAATTAAACTGAAAGAGATATATATATATATATCTATAACTGATTGAATTGAAGAGAGAAATTAAGAAGGCATGCCTGGGAGCCTGACGACGAACGTAGGAACAGGCCCTTCCTCGGCACGCAATTCATGTGAGGGGACGAATTCCTCGTAGACACGGCGATCACCGGCGGTAGGCCTTGTCCTGGCATCCATGTGAGCCTCCTTCGCTTGTCTCTCTCTCTCTCTCTCTCTCTCTTAATTAAATCAGGAGTTGGACTTGTAATGTGCTTTGAGTGATGAATGTGGAGATCATGGAGGCCGTGGGTGGGGTTTATATATGCATGCATGAGGGAGAGACTTTCCTTGTTTTGTGCTCAATGTTGGAATTATTCTTGTGACTTGGTTTCTTGGGGTTTTAGTTGGTTTGAAGGCTGGGTTATTCCTTTCTGACCTCTTAGAATGGGTAAAGGTGAAGGTTCCTTGTTTGCTTTGCATTGTTCTGCCCCCCCCTAAGGCATTTGTACTACCATAGCTTTCATGCAAGGTTATCAGACAAAATGGTAAGTTATTTTTGTTGATTCTTTTGCTTAAAAAAATATGGTTATTGGTAGCCTTTTCATAGGGATTTTATTAATATGGTGATGATATTGTGTGGTTTGCTTGGACCTTGCTCGATCTAAAATAACAAAGAATGGTATTCTAGTCGATCGACCTCTACACTCGCCCTTTGGCTTGTGATATTAAGATTTTTTAATAATATTTCAAGATTATTTTCGGATAGATTTGAGATTAAAATTTAAAATGTTTGAAGTTTTAATCAAGTCATATAAGTCATTTTCCTTTTCTGGACTCCTCTCATTGTGCCGAAGTTGTATGTGCAAATAAGTTAAAGATTAGATACACTCTCTGGTAGTGTCTTGGTAGTGTCTTGACTGATCTAAATTTATGCCAGATGAAAGCTATATTTTGCTTGATCCTAGTATCTTATGTATGGATTTTTTTATACATAGTCAATTCCAAGCTCAAATAAAGAAGGATGATTGCGATAGGTCAAGATGTCAAATTATAGTCACAAACTATGAAAATGAATTAAATGAAAAAAATTAATAAAGATAAGCATTCCTCAAAGGCAATGCATGCATCAAGCTCCAAATGTAGTAGAAATAGCAAAGGTAGCTAAGATGATCCTCGAAAATGATACATCACATCAGTGCCTAGGTATGACGAAAAATAAATAAGGATGCACACACCTTCATAAACAGGCATGAATAAACTAGTTAGTGCAAAAAAATGAAATAAAAATAAAAATAAAAGAAACAAAATATGTTTAGCAACTTAGAATATAGGGTTATAATAGAAAAGTTAATGAAACTAATAGATATAATGTCTAAAGAAGAATTAACATAATTTACTTACAGAAGACCAAGTAGATAGATGAAAAAGTAAAAAGTTTAATGATTTTAAACTTGGTATACATGCAAAGATAGAAATAAAAAGATTATGAATTATTGTAAATAAAGCCTAAAAAAATTTGTAAACATTAAGGTAGTGGTTGATAGGAAAAATTATCCATGGATAAGTGTACGGGATAGAGTTTATCCCCTGACTATTCTTAGGGATATCCCTTGGCTATCCCATTGATCATATCAAATGCAAAAAGGTAAATCCAGGATAACCTTTTTTTACTCTTATTTGGAGGGATAACCAGCTATTCTGTATTCTCTAAGGAATAAATTGAGGGGATATCCCATGGTTAACCATGGTTAACCATGGATTATCCCTTTGGTTAACTTTATTCTCTGCTATCCCTTAGTTATAGCTTTTGGGAATAAAAGGGGATATCTAAGGGATATCCCCTCTTATCCCCTATTTCAAACACTACCTAAGAAGATAAGAATAGAATAACTTTAATTAAATTAGTGATAGATGAGAAGTTAATAAATATTATTAGTGCCACACAGAATATTAGGTGGTTAGAAAAATATATGTACATAAAATGAATGTGATGAAAATGAGAATGTTAAAATGGATATATAATAATATAAGAAATATATAATAAGAAATGAAACCATTTGTAAAAGGTAGAGATTACTTCAATTGAAGATAAATTAAGGGAAAGATGACTTAGATAATTTAGACATATGCAACGTATACCTAAAGATATACTTGTGTGGAAGAATAACTTGATATGTTTAAAGAAAAAAAGAAATAGAAGTAAACTGATAAATCATATGAAAGAAAATGATAAAGAAAGACTTAGAATTTTTGTGCCTTATAAAATTATGACTCAGAACAGTGCTGAATAAAGAAAAAGGATATTCATATGGCCAATCCGACTAGTTTAAAATTAAGACTTTATTGTTACTGTTATTGTAGAATCATATTTCTAAGGGTCTGTTCAGCAAATTTGTTTGATTTTGAATGGGTCTCTTTGCATCCAAAAGATGATATCCTTTAGCTCTCTTAGCTCTTAGGGGGAGAAGAGCTGTAAATTTGTTAAAGCCATAAGGAAGTCACTGTATAATCCCCACGAGGGAGAAGAGCTGGAAATGGCCAGCCTATGGGTATGAATCTATATTTCCAGGTCAGCCCTTTGGGTGGTCCACCAACAAATTTGGATGTCCACATCTCTGGCACAGCTCATTTCCAGCCTCCTTTGGCAAGCTGTAATCAATAGCATCCATGGCTTTAGCCCATATTCCTTGCGTGCATCACCTTAGGTACACCAAATGACCAAAGTAGAAACCAAAAGGCCCCAGCTAAGAATTTTTAGATCCGCCATTATGTCATTTAGCAATTAATCAGAAAATCATCAAATTCTCCACTCCTCTCTATTAATTCTTCTTTATTCTTGGCTACTGTGGCTTATAAGATTAGTAATTAGACAACCAACTTACATATTGCTTATTAGCCAATTACCACCCCCTCTCCTTGCCGCATGGTTCGAAAAGAAGCCCTGGATCCAACCCTAGAAGGTGGCATCATTTTTTGATGTATTTGATCCTACAAACTTGCAATCCTTTTTGGTGCAAGCCAAGGTCACTCAACATAGCTGCAGATCAATATGCTCCATGATAGGAGAATCCTTAATCTATCTCATGGCCTCTCTTAGACTACTCCCATTTGACAGGTCCCTCCATTGGATCTACTCATTGGGATCTTTCTAAAGCTCTTCGTAGATTAATGTGGACTCCCTACTCTCCTCCTATGGCTACAAGAGGATTGGGGATTTGATATACGAAGAGGGATTGCAGAGACTAATAAATTAGTGTTTTCATATTTTGCTTGTTTGAATTTAATCTAGTTTGGTTTGTATTATTAATTACAAATAATAATAATATGAGAACAAAAGTGACTGGTTCAGGGCCCCTTACTTGTTATTTTCAATGCAGCACAGGAACATGCTTATTAAAAAAATATATACCATTGGATATGCCCAAATGGAATGGGCGGAGTAGCGATGGTAAACAGTATCATTGATCGAGAATCCTTAGTTTAAACAGCTTAATAATAAATAGGTAAATAATCGTTAATAACTAAATTAATGGATAAACAGTCAGGATAATATCCTTCATTTTATTCCCGTTTATCCATCTTTATGTCCGTTAACTTTAATATAATATATTTAATATATATATATATATATATATATATTAGATTTTTTAGTATATATATTTTATTTATTTTAAAATTCTAATTTTTAATATATATATATATATATATATATATATATATATATATATATTAAAAATTAGAATTTTAAAATAAAATATCTATAAAAAATCTAATAAAATACGTTTGAATCTTTCCGTCTATTTTTTTTCATATAACCGCACTGAACATCAAACTAAACTTTTATAATATTTTTTTAGCTTTCGATAAATTATTAATTTAATAAAATAATTTTATTTTTTTTATGTAAACGACTAAACGAGTACCCAGTGTTTGTCCGACCGGATATCCCCATCCCCCTTCCGTTAATTAGGGTGAAGAATGAACAGATTTTTTCTAATGAAAATGGGAACTGATAGAAGCCGCTCCGGACCATCCATGGGCCGTTGCCATTCCTATTCAAGAGTTGGGATGAATTAGATATATATTCTAAATTTTAAAACTCTGTATTAAATACACCCATAGAAAATATTCATGCCAAAGTCATACAGTTTAAACCGATCGTTCTAGCCTACCAATCCATTTAAGGTGTATTTGGGTTGCTCCTCAAATTGCTGCTAATCTAATCCCATAGTTTCCGAAATCCAAAGAAAGAATACAACTTGCCAATCAACCCTTTTTAAGCACAAAAAACCCTCCAAAGTCATATAGTTTAAATAGATGATTCCAACCCATCAATCCATTTCAAGTGTATTTGGATCACTGGTCAAATTGCTGCTAATCTAATTCTATAACTTCTGAAATCCAAAGAAGGGGTCCAATTGGTCAATCTACCGCTTTTAGGCACAAAAATCCTACCAAAGTCATAGAGTTTAAGTAGATGATTTCATTCCATCAATCTATTTCGGATGTGCTTAATTGGATCGCTCCTCGGATTACTGTTAATCCAATCACATGGCTTCCAAAACCTAAAAGAGGGATCCGATTTGCCAATCCACCACTTTTAGGCATGGAAAACCCATCAAAGTCATATATCATTCTAGCCCACCAATCCACTGTTCCTTCTTCTAAACATTAGATTGATTGGATTGGAATAGAAACTCATCCAATCCAAATGGAGGTCCAAATATGACCATAAGTTTTACTCTATAAACATGAATAATTAAAACTAAAATAATATATAATATCCAAGTTCATAAATAATAATATTAAAATTAGTTTTAACTCGAATTTATCATCAAAACTATAATAGGTTCAGGAAGCCAAAACATATGACAATTAATGAAGAGTAAAGCCATCTAAAATGCAACTCTTATCTCATAAAACTAGTTTTCTTTTTCCTAATTATAGTGAATCAAATCCTATGAAACTACTTAGAGAACTATCTAGGCACCTAATATTTTCAAGACAGTATTGACCATTGATTGTATATTGGATAGCCAGGATAAGGATATTGCTAATTCCGGACTAGAAAGTGAATGGTAACTACAATAATTAAAAATAAAAAGAAGATAAAAGGGGTTTTATTTTGAAATGAGAAAAAGTGCAACCTGATCTTTTTTTCCGATTACAAAATAACTATGTAATAATTTGCATTAAAAAAAAATGAGAGGAAACAATTTTCTATTTTATATCTTGTGCTCTTCTCTATCATTAAACCCACCTCCACCACCACCACTGAAGCCTAAGAATGGGAGATGGTGGCTGTTAAAGCCATGATGATGAGGTAAGAGGGTGGGCAATGATTTTCTTTTTTATTTTGAGGATTGAAAATATAAGATAAGAGTAGTCCGTTGCCAACTAGTTGCTAATTAATTTACTTATATACTCTTGATAGACTAATAGTTGAGATTATTTTCTTGTCCAAATAACGGTGCTTCTGGCATTCGGAGTCCCGGCGCAATGGTTCGGTCCCTTTGGTGATGGGATGGTCGATGGTGGGGAACAGGGAAAGGAAGCCTCTGGATCAAAGTTGTCAATTTCGTTTCGTTTTGATCGTTTCGGTCGAAACATTCTATTTTAGCCGAAATATTTCGTTTCGGTAGTTTATCCGAAAAGATGAGCCCTACATTTAGCTTCGAAAGATTTTTGGATCATTTCGGTGCATTTCGGCATGTTTTGGCCATTTCGGCATGTTTCGACCGTTTCGACAATATGTTTTGAGAACCAATTTGTGAATTGTTAAACCTTTCAGGATCATTTTAATATATATATATATATATATATATATATATCGAAACGAAGCACCGAAACGGTTCGATACCGAAATATTTTGTTTCATAAGCTAAAACAAAACATAATTTGAAACGAAATTGATAACTTTGCTCTGGATGCCTCACGAATCAGCTAGGCCAGAAGAGGCCCATTTGCTTAAAATGGGCCGTGAGGAGGATCAGCTTAGCGTGTCCTCAAAGGATGTTGCAACCTCTTCTCAATTTGATCTTGCCATGCTTAGTGTCGAATTGTCGGGGTGTTGGTAAGCCCTGTCTTTTTACTTTATGTTAGACATTAATGTCTGTCTATTCTATTGATTTTTGTGTTGTTCTGAAGACTAGATTGTCTAGGTGTTACACAAGTAATTCCAAATGGGACCTTCATGGAATTCTAAATATATTGATTTTTCTGATTTGTCAGGTGGTCTGTTAGTATTTTGGAGAAAAATTTGAAGCATGTTGACTTTGTAAATGCAACAAATCAGTGTTTTTATGGTATTGTTACTGACTCCATTAGAAGCCCTTAGATATTAGCTTGGGTTTATGTTAGCAAAAATGCTTAATAAATGTTTGTTATGAACGGAACTCACTAATGTTTACCTTTTTGAATCAACCCATAGCGGTCATTGAAGACTTCGATTGTGTTTTTCCTTAGGCAAAGAAGCTGGGTGGTCTTCCTTTTGTGGAATCTTAGGAAAGTTAAAGAGTTTCAAGATTTTTTTTGCAACAAAGGGAGCTTATTGATCTAGGCTTTTCGGAGTCGCATTATACTTGGTGTAATAATAGGTCCGATGGAGCTCGATTAGATATGGCTGTTGCATCTGATAGTCAAATTCAGTGTTTTTCGAAGACTTTTGTTTAGCATTTATCTAGAGTTGGCTCTGATCATTGCCCATTACTTCTTCGATTGGAAAGACAAGCTTCTGGTCTGATTCCATTTAAATTTGAAAATTGGTGGTTGCAACTTGTATAGCTTTATATCTCATTATTGAGTATGCTTGGAATTCAGTAACTAATGAATCTCCTGTCATAAGATTATTGAAAAAAACTTCAAAAAGGACAAAATGGGCTTTAAAGTCTTAGAGTAAGAATAGTAAAAAATCAAATATTTAGAAGCTATATATCTTCTGTTGAGGAGGAAATTAAGAAATTGCAGTACATGAAAGATCTGATTGAGGGTCTAATCTCTGTGAACTTGGGTAAACTGAGGTAGAACATTAAACTTTATCATAATTAAGCTTTTGTTCTTTCATAACATTTTTTGCAGCAGCAATCTATGATTTAATGGCTTTAGTCAGGTAATCAAAATACAATTTTTTTTTCACAATTCTGCAATTATTCGAAGGTGGAGGAATCGGATAAGAGGTATTAAGGATGGTTCTAGTCAGCAGGTTGAGGACGAAGAAGGAACTAGAAGGGTTTTTTAGGATTACTTTGTTGAGAGATGGGGGCCTCTCTTGTGTTATGCTCTCATCCAGACATTCTTTATATGGTTCATTAGTTATCTGAGGGCGATCAATGTTGTTTGGATAGGATGAGAGCACTGAAAATAAAATTTGGGAGGCTCTGCGATGCTTTTTCATAGTCCATTTTGGACTCTCTAAAATATGTTTCTGAGTTATTACCTTCATAGCCGAGCATACTAAAGATAAATTTTGATATATTTGTTCACTCAGATAGGGAGGTGAAGGTTTACTCCAAGTCTGCACCCATTGTTTTGTTTGGAGCGTGCTATGGAGTGAAGATCATTCAGTTTCCAATTTTCACTGAGGTGAGTTGTTTTTTCTAGCAAATTTAGCAGTGCAACAAGGAAGCTATAGAAGTTGGGCAAGCCTTCAAATCTTAGAGATTTGGTCTAGATTGATGCTCAGGGAGCGATCTTCTTTAGGACGTGAACCTCCCCTCTTTATTTATTTAAAAAAAGAAAGAAAGAAAGAATAGGCCTGCAATGGGTTGGGTCATGCTTAGATCCTAATCCGACTTAATTTGATAGTCAAATCTTTATTTTGGATCCAGATCCAACCTATTTGTTGAGCGAATTGGATCCATAAAACGAATTTTAGACCCAACTGATCAGGGGGCTAAATTAAAGTAAAAATATTACATTTGAGTTAATTATTTAATATTTTTATTGCTAAAATCTAATAATTGATAATCAAATATAAATTTATTAAAAAAATTAATCAGATTAAAAAGAATTAACTTAAACTTAAATTTTTTTCAAAACTCTTAATTTTATTCAAGGAAATGCTTATCATTATGGTTATAAATTATGATATTTAAAATATTTATTAATATACTTAAAGATATTATAAATAAGAATCCACAAAAAATTAATAATAAAATATAAATATTTAGAGATAATTAGAGAAAAATATGGGAGCAGATTTAATTGTTAGGATAAAAAGTAGAATTGGTTTTAATAAGAGTTCATCAATTAATTTATAAAATTTAGAGTAAAAAAGAATAAGATTTATATAATTATGAATTGAAATGAATTAGGTTTGGATTGAATCATGTCAAAGAATACAAGACTCGGATTCGATTTGAAATTTAGATTTGGTTAATTTTTAGACCCAACTTAACCCACAAGTTTCTAAATATGGATCGAATCAGGTCTAATTAAGTCAAACTGAATAAGATTACAAGTACCCAGCCTTATGCAAGAAGACTTTCCATTCTAAATAATAATGGCTGAGCATACTAATATTGGTATCATCAATAAATGTTATATCATTAATACATGTTATATCTTAAGCAACGCATTTAATGATGGTCCAGTATATCTTAAGCAACGCATTTAATATTATATCATTAATACATGTTATAAATATTATACCTCCTTTGTTTCATAATAATTGTGGCAATCAAAAATGAACTCCATCTTCTTCTCCCACTCAAGGTATGCTATTGGATCTGACCTACCTTGAAAGGATGAAATCTTCATTTTAATACTACCCAAATTGTTGTCTTTTTGATTTCTAGCTCCTTTATTCCGCCCACCATACCTCCTATTACCATAAGTTGAATCCCTATCATCTTCTTCATCAATCTTATCCCCAAAGTACTCTTCTTCAATCCTCACTCCCCTTGGCTGAACTCTCTCCCTTCTACGCACATTAGGAGGGTTTTGTGGCTGCCCCCACTGTATTTCCTCTTCTATCCTATGCAACCTGTCATGTATGTGTTCTAATTTCACCTTCTTCATTCACCTCATCTTCCCAAACAATGCCCGGAATGGTTGATTGTTGAATGCTTTCGTTTGAGTTTTTTTTATGATTGTGTGATATATTTAAATATGCAAAATTAGGTTAGAAATAATATGGAAAGGACCTCACCATACTCTCGCCTTTTTTTTTGTTACTCAAATTATTCTTTGAGTTCTTTCTAGCCAAACAACAATGAAAAGGAATTCAAGTAGCAAATCCAAAGACTAAACAAATCAAATGAACCAAATTTGTAGTAAAATCTGATGATTTTTTTTCAACACTCAAACATGGAGTTTTGGCAAAAAGGGTCTACATGCAATGAACAAGTTTAGAAAAAAAAAAGGACTTCTAGACCTTTTTTTTTATTTTACGGATCCCCTTATCTTTTCTTCATTTTTTTTTAAATAAGTTCACACTGCACTCTTTTTGACATGCCTTCCCGATTACTTGGTGGGAAACCAATATTTAAACTCCTTTTTTTTTATTTGCGACTCTAATGATGCAAATTCAAGAAGATACCAAACAAGAACAAGAATTGAAATCAAGACTCAATCAAGAAGATGATAGGCAAACTTAATGACCTTAGGCTGCTGATCGCCAACTTGTGATGAAACTCGATACCAATATGAAAATGTAACCCAAGAACGTTCAAGTTTGAGTGAAAACCACGACCCATTGCTTAGTGAAGCAAGAACCTTGGTATGCGAAGATGCCACAAATGGGGATGGAAGATCTATTTGATAAGTCAGTTTTTAGAATTCCTTGATAAGTTCAGAAGTTTCTTCAAAACTCAAGAAAAGAATTAACTCAAAAAAAATTATGAATAAACCTCAAAACTCTGTTCTCTTATTCTGTCTCCATGTTGGCTTTTTATAGCCGAGTTACAAAGAGAGTTTAATGGTAAAGTTGCTAATATGGAAACCATACCTAACAAATCATAATCATGCCTAACCATCCTAAGAAAGAATCAGATTTGACTCAATGATTTTATTCCTCTTCAAAATATGCCTAATATGAAAACTATGCCTAAAATATGATTACTAAGAAATCAAATCACGTTAATATGAAAATGCTCTTCTAAACTTCTTGAATTACGCTATCATAATTTTGACTTGATTCTTTGCTAAAGAAAATGCTCTTGCACATATATCTCGGGTTGGACGTGCCAAAAAAGGCCATGTTATGCCTCAATGAACGTGTTTGGTTGATTGAATCTCTTGAGTCAACTTTAATTTTAATGAGTAGAACTAGCCTTTGTTCTTCCTCAGTAATGAACACGCTCTTTTTTTGTTGTATAACTCTTCGGGTTGAATCTTTTTGTTCGAAAATGCCTATTCGGTTTGAGCTTCTTTCGGAGACCTGAAGGTATAATCCATAAGCCGCAACAGTTAAATGAAGGGAAGGCAAAATTAGGAATTTAGCAAGCCACGGTAAACACGGCATATCTGGGCGCCTGGGCCTTGTTGGGCCATTTCTGAGCCCAGTTTGAGCAGTGTTTTGGGTAGAATGATGGCCCGAATCAGGATTGAGTTTATTTGGGTTTCATTGAGAGATATTCAAGCCCAAAGTTGGGCCCAATTCATGATTAAGGTTCCCAGGAGTCCAAGCAAGTGAAATTCGTGTACTGTGGTAAGTAAGTCATGAACTGTGAAACTAAATTTGGCAATGTTATTACAATCATGATAATGACAGTAAACTTTAAACGGTTCTCACATGACAGATTATCACATGACAGTGACAGATTCTCACATGATAGATCACATGATAGATTTCACATGACAGATGACAGATCTGGTACCAGGACCCTTCCTCTTAGGGGATGTTTTACACATGATGTGTATTGTAGGGCCGTTTAATGACCATTAAGCTAATTGATCTGATGGCATGAACCTAATGATAGCCTTAGGCTTACTTATTGAGTGTGAGAATTCTCATAATGTTTTTTTGAAGATGGATAATTGAGATAGGAGTTTCTATTAAGAAGACTTAGGATTTAGTTCTAGGGCAGATAGCCTAAGACTGATAATTCTGGTTTGTAACATGGAATTTTTTATTTTATGTGATAAGTTCAAGACGCCTTGCATGCCCGGCATGCGGCGGGTTGTCACCCTAGCTCAAATTTTTGGGTCTTGACAGCTTGGTATCAGAGCCAAGTTATGACATTAGGGACATATACATGATGACACTTTTAGAGTGACATAGAGACAATTATAAATTTAAAGGAATCATGCTTCGAAAGCCTGTTTACAGTGATATTAATTATAACTAATTTATCTAAGAATGGCACGTCGCACTAGAAGTCGACAAAATGATGAGAGTTCCCAATGCTGGCCAACCAAGGTCTGCCACTGTAGCTGCTACCCCTGCCAGTTGGGACTGATCAGCAGCAACTCCAGACCGAGATGCTTCAGGTTCTCTCGGGTATGGTGCAGTCGATGCGGGACTTGCAGCACTAGATTCTAGGCTTAGTTCGCTCAGCCTGAGTTCAGTTTTATAGGTGTCAGAAACACCTAGCCTCATTGTTCATATCAGTAATGCAAGCTGAAAAGTATTTGATGAGTGGTGGTCATTTCTTGTTGTAGTCAAGGACCTTACCAGATAGCTCGAGAATTCCCAGACAGGATTTGACTAATTTTGATTCGAGAATCTAGTTCCTAGAACTGGGATACCGTATGAGCTAAAAGAACTGAAGGATAGATCGAGGGACCCAAAGTCCTTGACAGTCTTCGACTCTGACCCAATTAACAGTGCGAAATAAGTATCCTCTGCCAAGGATTGATAACTTATTTGATCAACTTCAAGGAGCCCGGATATTCTCAAAGATTGATCTTAGGTCCGGGTACCATCAGCTTAAAGTCAAAGAAGGGGATGTACCAAAGACAGCATTTAGAACCAGATATGGCCACTATGAGTTCTTAATGTCGTTTGGGTTAACTAATGCCCCAGCAGCATTCATGGACTTAATGAACAGAATTTTTAAACCATATCTGGATCAGTTTGTGGTGTTTTCATTGATGA
Organism: Calamus simplicifolius; assembly: GCA_900491605.1. Lineage (NCBI taxonomy): Eukaryota > Viridiplantae > Streptophyta > Magnoliopsida > Arecales > Arecaceae > Calamus > Calamus simplicifolius. The sequence goes on along the minus strand of UESW01004566.1, from coordinate 152,969 downwards.
TATTCTGATATATTCCAAGAGCCATAAGGAGCATGAGGACCACCTGAGAATTGTGCTACAGATTCTGAGAAGAAGCTTTATGCCAAGCTGAAGAAGTGTGAATTTTGGTTGGATCAAGTATCTTTCTTGGGTCATATAATTTCTAAAGATGGTGTATCTGTGGACCCAAAAAGATTGAAGCTATCACTAACTGGAGCCGACCTACCAATGTGGCAGAAGTCAGAAGCTTCTTGGGATTAGCCGGTATTACCGAAAATTTGTGAGAATTTTTCTCGCATTGCTCGACCCCTAACTCGCTTAACCCAAAAGCGAGTGAAGTTTGACTACAGTGGAGTGTGAGGAAAGTTTCCAGGAGTTAAAGCAGCGCCTGGTGTCAGCTCCCATTCTTGTTCTTCCAACGGGATCTGAAGGTTTTACTATATACACTGATGCCTCTAGAAAAGGATTGGGATGTGTTTTAATGCAGAATGAAAGAGTGATAGCTTATGCCTCCAGACAAGAAACCTTATGAGCAAAATTATCCTACTCATGACCTGGAATGAAGATTTGGTGGCATTATCTATGGAGTGTCATGTGATGTGTATACAGATCATAAGAGTTTAAAATACATTTTCACACAGAAAGCTGAATTTAAGGCAGAGGAGGTGGTTGGAACTATTGAAGGAACCTGAATCTACAGTATCATCCTGGGAAGGCCAATGTAGTAGCTGATGCCTTGAGCAGAAAATCCTCTTCTGAGTTAGCTTATGATTACCTCCAGCCTCACGTATTGAGAGATCTAGAGAAGTGGGAGGTTGGTCTGAGAGTAGTCCTTATTGCAGCACTTGTACTCCAGCCGACCTTAGTTGACAGAATCAAGCCAGATGGAAGATCCAGAGCTACAAAGGATTAAAGAAGTGGTACAATCAGGAGTTCAGAATGAATTTTATATAATGGAAGATGGATCCCTGAAATTTGAAGGAAGACTTTGTGTGCCAAACCTAAAGGCTGAAATTTTGAAAGAGGCTCACTATCCCTATACTGTGCATCCAGGTCTAAGATGTACAGAGACAAAGGCATGAAGAGGGAGATTGCTCAGTATGGCCAAGTGCTTGGTGTGTCAGCAAGTGAAAGCCGAGCATCAAAGGCCAGGACCTCTTCAGTCTCTGATGATTCCACTCAATGGACTTTGTGACTAGTCTGCCCAAACTCCTAAGAGCAACGATGCAGTTTGGGTCATTGTGGACAGACTAACAAAATCAGCTCATTTCCTACCTTTCAGAGTTGGGGTCTCTAGTGAAAGATTGGCTAATTTGTATATTGAACAGATCGTGAGACTCCATGGTGTTCCGGTATCTATTGTATCAGATAGAGATACCAGGTTTGTGTCCAGTTTTGGAAAGCCTTCATAAGGCCATGGGAACCAAACTAAACTTCAGTACAGCCTATCATTCAGATGGACAATCAGAGAGGACCATACAGATTCTCATGTTGCGAGCCTGTGTGATGGACTTGGGTGGAGCTTGGGATAACCACTTAAGTTTGCATATAATAATAGTTACCAAGCCAGCATCCAGATGGCTCCATTTGAAGCTCTATATGGTAGGAGGTGCAGATCTCCGGGATGACGTGTTGCTAGGCCCTGAGCTGATTTAGATAAGGTGCATTTGATCAGGGAGCATCTTCGTGCTGCTATGCTGATGTCTCCATCATGTCTTCTTGTATCACCAACCGATTTGGGATTTGAGGTTGGATTGAGATCCTGTGGCAAAGGCATGTATCTATGTTATGCCATAGCATATGAGCCTACAGTTGTCATATTCCTTTGCTAGACCGCAAAGATCAAGTTCTAAGACGGCGTACCATTCCCTATGAGGTGCAATCTTTTTTGGGAACTGGAAGAAGAAATAGTATCCACGACTAGTATCCTCCTTGTTGGACCTCTCCAATTTCGAGTAATGAACTGCTCTTTTAGACTGGAATTCCAGGTATATCTTAACTCTTCGACTCTTCAAGTATATCTAATTAGATTTTCTTGCCTATGAATCTTTTAGTCATCCTCGTCGAGTAACATGCAAGTTTTAGTTCTGTGACCAATCAAACTTAAGAATGGCGCCTTTAGACCTCCATCCTAGCATGCGGCATATATGATGTGGCCTTCAAGTTATGAGAGTTTTACTTTTTCAATTTGACAGAGAGGTTAATATTAAGAATGGGCGCCCTTTGTTTTCTGTATGAATGACGCCCTGATTCTAGTTTCTATAATTTTATTTCATAGTATACATTGAGAGATATTCAAGCCCAAAGTTGGGCCCTCTATGTAGGTTTCCAATTAGCATCAAGTGAAATTCGTATACTAAGTCATAAAACTGTGAAATTAGATGTTAATTTGGCAAAATCATGTTATTACTGGATAATGACAGTACTTTATGTGTCATTCCAGACAGATTTCACATAGATGATCTATAGATCACATGATAGATTATCACATGACAGATGACAGATGACATTTCCTCTAAGAGGGCTACACATGAGGTTATTAATGACAGTATAAACAAGTAATTGTTATTGAATTAAGCTAATTGATCTGATGACATGAACCTAATGATAGCCATTAGGCTGTGAGCTCTCTCATAATGCAGAGCCTATTAAGAAGACTTAGTATAGGGCAGATAGCCCAAGAGATAAGATCATTTGCTGATTTATTGAAGTTCAAACGCCTTGCATGCTCGGCATCATCCTAGCTCAATTTTTGGGTTTATAGGCTCTTGGATTAAAGGGAAGTCCTCAAGTTATACTTTGATTCAATCTAGAGATGCTCGATACTGCTAAAATAAAGAATTTTTGTTAATTGATAAGCAAAAACAAGATTCTAATAGATAAAAACTTAAGAAAATATAACTACTAATCCTTTATGCCTATGCTCTTTTGATGACAAAACCATATACCACTTGGTCGTAAATTGTAAATTTAGACTGAAAATTTAAAGATTTTTTTTTTGTGTAAATTAACTTAACATTTAAGAACTTCTAAGATCGTTGAGAGAAACTAAGGTTTTAAATTTTATGAGATAAGTATGTTTTAATTTCTCTATGAAATGAGATGATTGACTTTTCATCTTCTGACATTGCCTTAATGACCATCCTAATAGAGTATCCTGGCACTTTTATCTCTTTCCCTTTCATTTTTTATTTTTTAAATATTTTATTTATTCCTTTTTTGTTTTTTCTTTCATTTTTATCTTTATTTCCCTTATTTCCTCTTCCCTTCCTTCCTAGCTTCTTCCTTTTTTTTTCCTTTCCTTTTTTATTATTTCCTTCCTTTCTTCTTTCCTTTTTCTTCTTTTTTTTTATATGGTTAAATTTTAATATTCTGTCTTTTTTCTAATCTCATTTTTCTTATAGGAATGGAATAGGATGATTGGAATGCCCTCTCATCCCATTAAGATTTAAGACATTGAGTGAAATATGAAAAGAGTAGAGGCTTCATGATCTTAGAATCGAGAACTTCATTTGAATGGATGTCATTACCTCTGTACTTTACTAGAACATCCAAATAGAAAAGAGTAAAAAGAGTATGCAAAAACTAACTTAGCATAGTACTGAAGGTTGGAGTCCTTTTTGAAACTGGTGTCAAGCAACACCGGTTTTACAATATTGGCATGAAATGCAAAGATTTTGTAAAAAAGGGATTAAAGTAAAAAATACCATTTGAAATGATATTTTTCACGTCTCACGTAGCAGTCAAAAAGCACCACTTAAAGTAGCGCTTTTAAAAGCACCATTTTAAGTGAACATAAAATATGTCATTTCGAATGGCATTTTTTATTTTAACTCCTTTTTTGCAAAATCTTTGCCTCCCATGCCTATATTGTAAAACCGGTGTCATTTAACACGGGTTTCAAAAAGTACTCCCGAAGGCTGAGAGGATCTCTCTCTTTCTTGGTTTCAATTGGATTGCTATTTGTTCCAAGAGGATTCAAGCAGTACTCGAACTTATTCTAGAAATATTTATGCTTTAACTATGTAATAGAAAATATGGATTTTAGTAATTCAAAATAAAATTTATAATCTCAGTATTAAAAGTATATGTGCACATAGAATATACTCACATTCAGCATTTTTTATTATGCTAATATTTTGCATTATACAATTTAGAGAAATATTATTTCTAAAAATCATGATATATGCTATCCAAGTGGTAGAATGTTGGAAAATTTTCATTCTTAAAAAATCTAGATTAATTGAACGTTGAATTAATGGAATATTTTGTATAAGCCCATTATGGTTAGTTATCATTATTTATGTTATTAGTTTATCACACTTATGAATAAGTGGCTCATAATGGATGGGGCATGCATTAATCATAAAAAGAGATATCTACCTTTACTCCATAAATATTGGGAATACACATTATACCGTAATACTTTTGGTGGCTATAGGGTAGAGAGAAATCTTCTCTCCTACTACACATATAAAACTTTAATTAGCTTCTGCACTACAAAAGAGTCATGGATCTTACGATGAATCCAAATACGATTTATTTTATATTCTATTGCACGTATACTCATAATATTAAGATTATCAATTTTGTTTTAGATTTGTAAAACCTATATTTTCAATCACTATGACCTTTGGTTGCTTTATAAACCCTGATACTTCATTTTACCATTGTTTTCTTTCTGTCTTTTGTTTCATTTTTAACCTTGTTTGCTTTAATTGGAACTTTTCTGTTTTTTAGTAAATTGGATTGAGCTTTGCCTAATTCTTGCAGATATAAGTGTATATGCATATTTAATTTTTCATAATTGGTGCTTTAAAGAGATAGACAAAATAATCTTCTAAATATGCATTTATCAATATTGATATAATTATAAATCTTTAAACTATCACTAATTAAAGAAAATAATAAGATCATGACCATCCATCAATACTTCATCACCTCAAACCATTCATAAGCATAGCTAGATATCTTGACATGCTCATATTTATGGTAGAGCTTATGATTTGATATGATATTTAATTATGATCTAATAAATGATAATTTTTAAAAATTTTCATTTAGATATGGATTAGATTTTATAGTGATCCCACTTTACTTACTATCTAAACTATTATTTATACATTAATAAAATGAAAAAAATTACTCTTAAATACCAAACAAATTTTCTAAATCCTTAAAATGTCTTTACTTTTATGAAATCAAGGATCAAATTAGATTCAGTGATATTTAAGGAAAATCAATTTTCATTCCTTGTTTGATTGCCATTTGATTCTTATTTTTATGCATAGGAAAAGGTCCAAGAAAAAAACATCAAAACATGGAAAAGAGATTGATATTAGATCCAAACTTATTATTTTTTTAAAAAAGGCACTTATATCTACTTTATATATCATGAAAATTCAAAATATTCATAAAGATAAATCCTTAGATTTCAAGAAAGTTGAATTCAAAATAACTTGGTATGCTTAATCGGTTACACAAACTTCATGTCCTTTTTTTTTTTTTCAAAAATTCAGTAGCCCTAAGATACTTTGAGCTTTAAAGCGCTCCGTGCTTTGCAAATGAGATATGAAATGATAAAATATATTAATTATATTACCATAAAAAAACAATCAACTTGTTGAGTATATCATTAGCTTGATTATGAAGTTTAATAAAATAAATCATATTAACTAGGGATGGCCCAGGGCAGCCTTTATCGGTCCCCATCCCTGTTGAAAAAAACTTTTTCATTTCTCATCCCATTAAGCCATTATAGTTAACAGAACGAAAACGAGGATACCCGACCAAGCAAATGGGTACCTACTATGGGTATCCATTTGACCGTTTACATAAAAAAAATATTATTTTAATAAACTTATAATTTATTGAAAGCTTAAAAAAATACTAATAAAAAGTTATAGTTTTAATGTTCAGTGTGGTTGCATGAAAGAAGAGAATAGATAAGAAGATTCAAACGTGTTTTACTAGGTTTTTTTTAGTATATATGTTTTATTTATTTTAGATTTTAATATTTAATATTTAATATTTAATATATATATATATATATATATATATATATATATATATAATATATTATAATAAAGCTAACGGGATGAAAATGGATAAATGGGGATGGGGTGGAGATATCATTTCCGGCCATTTAGCTTTTTAGTCATTAACGGTTGTTTACCCGTTAAACTATTTAGACCGAAAATTTTTCGATCCATTAGAAAAGGTATAGAACGGGTAAACAGCTAAATGAAAAAAATTGTCATCCCTCATATTAACAAAAGTATTGAAGTTACTCTCAAAATGACCATGCATGTTGAAAGCTCGCTTTCAAGATCTTCTTCTCTTCCATATTTCTTCGTCCCCCCTTACCCATGGATATGGTCAAATCAATTTTAATGGAATAGTTGGCACTTGAACTTTCAATGATGAGGTTGATTTCATTATAAGGGACATCGAAGAAGGCTCTTATGTTCCATTGCTGGTCATTTTTAAAATATTTTCTTTATAAGATTGAGCTTGGATTACTGTAAGATGGTTTCATATTTATGTTGAAGAATTTAAGGACTAGTAATATTTGGTTGAAGGGCAAGTTAATAAATGTAATAGGCTGGATTTACCAGCAGAATGGAGAATTTTAGTTTTGCATTCTCTATGAGAAATAATAGATGACTACCATTTCATAAGGTGATTTATAGTTTTAGAGAGAGAGAAGGAGCAACCAAATAGTAAAGTCTCAATCAATACAATATCAATATAATGCAATATTTTCCTTCACAACTTTTTATTTTAACTTGAGAGTAATAGATTTTTATTTTTTATATATCTTAGACAAATTAATAAGGCTTGACTTCGCATGTATTAAAAAAGGCTTCTTATTTTTTTCGTGAAGTTTAGGATATGTTTGAATAATAGAGGAATAAAAAGAATATTTATGTGTAATTTATATAGCTCAAAATGTTGGGCACTAAATAGGACTTAAATTGAGTATTACTAACAATGAAGATATTAAGGACATATGACGCGGCTATAAAGACACTTGAAGAGGAGCCATAAAAGTTATATAAACAAAGAAAAAGCAATGAAAATTGATGGAAATAATATGGCGGGTGTATGAATGTATGTATGTATTTATGTATGCATGTATAAAAGATAAAAGATGACTTTAATAAGAAGATGAAACTTATATGGAAATAAAGAAAAGATTGAAGGTAACATGGATGGAGATTATAAAATAATATATTGAGAAGCTTGAAGTTGCATCAAAAATGGTTCTAAATAGAAATAATCAGCAAATAAGGATCTATGAAGCTGATTCTAAATAGTTGGGATAAAGGGATAGCTAGGTTCATGGTTGTCTATATTTTTCCCTTATGATAGTAAAGCAATATGATGATATTATCTTGCTTATTTTTAATTCATACTTATGCTCAAATAACTCTAGCTAAAGTTTTATTTTAAAATTTTAATGTTTATGCATCAAATTTTCACGTAACAATAGTTGTAATCGAGATTATTTTATTTTTTTTTTTGAAAAAGATTTTTTTTATATTTCAAATGATTATCTTTGTCATAATAATTAATTATACCGAACAAGATTTTATCTTAGAAAGAATGTTATCTTAAGAAAAATAATCGTATATATGTTCAATCGATATTGATAATTAAAAATGGTGTTATCACACCTTTACTTGTATCATATATATCATCTTTAATAATATTGAGATATATATTTTACTAATATTATTTCTTTAGTGCTATCACCATTGCTAGGTAATTAATATAATCAAGCATATGAGATATTTAACCCTAATTACTTGCAGTACATGAATGTCTGTTTCTAATCTATTTTATGTAACTGAAATGCAATGTGTAAGTTTACAATTAGATTGATGAAGAAACCAAGAATGGATATATATATATATATATATATATATATATATATATATATATATATATATATATATATATATATATATATATATGTTGACCTCATTGATTTTGATAACTATAAAATAATTAAGTATAATATTAATGATTCTATTGTAAGATAAATTGATTTCAAGTGAATCATCAACAAAAAGGTGTTACTTCAAATCAAATTGTTCTTCAAGTCAAGAGAAAGGTAACACAAAGGTAAAGTGAAACTTATATGGTTATATTTTTCAATTCCAAATATTTTCAAAAGTGCAAATGAACTTATGTTTTTATGGAGTATTTATTTTACAAAGGACCTATGTTTCAATTTTTTAAAATAGACTTATGTTTCAAAAGTGTATCCATGTTTCAAATGGTTAGAATTAACTTTGGATTATGTTTTATGGAGTATTTATTTTACAAAGGACCTATGTTTCAATTTTTTAAAATAGACTTATGTTTCAAAAGTGTATCCATTTTTCAAATGGTTAGAATTAACTTTGGATGAATTTTTATGTCAAAAATTATTTTTCAAAGCAGCCTTTTTCTTTGGAATGCCTCAAATCATGCTCTGCACCTAAACTTCTTTATTTTTATAGTGAGCATTTGGCAACTAGGTGACCATATAGTCATCTATGGTAATCCTGTAATTCCATTTGATTTTCCACCAAGCCTTGAACGATGCCTTTTCTTTGTTTTGGAAACAAGGCAGCACCTTTGTTCCCATACAAGGCACCTATATATGCCTATCCCTGGATTGGTTGCAAACAAGGCACCTATATAGGCGCCTATCCTTATGGTATGGCTAATCAAGATGCCTATATAGTCACCCATCCCTTAGATTTGGCAAACAAGGCGCCTATAAAGGTGCCAATCATTGGGGATTTCTTCTATTTTGCCTTTGACTTGCCCGATTTCTCACTATGCTTCGTAGAAAAAACTTTGGAGAGAACCAGTCACCTTGCAAGGCACTTTCTATGGCCAAGACAAAGAGCAAAGTGAAAATAGGCGCCTATATAAGCAACTATTTGCTTGGAAATTTTTCTATAACGATTATATTTCAACGTTCCAATGCATCCTATTTTCATTCTATCTTCTCCCAACGGTTGTAAACGACTATATTTTGAAATGAGTGCATAAATACTACCTCAAATAGTGATGTGAGAGTGATGAAATATTGTGAAAAAATAGTGAAAAATAGTGGGTGAAATAGTGAAGAAATCAGTGATGAAAAGGAAAGAAAAGAAAAGAAGAGTTGCATCGATTGTTTAAGAGCCAATTGAACTACATTCATTGCTCCATCCATTATCGTGGCAAGAAGGCTCCAACCACATTAAAGGGCATTCAAAGCTTCCTGCACATCATCAAAGAGGCTTCATTTATTACTGAAGTTCATTCAAAAGGTGAAGCCCATTTGTGGAGTACTCTTCAAATCTATAAAGTATTCATTTATGAATATATGCTCATTGTAGAAGCTGTGTACACTCTAAATTTCTTACCTAAACTTGTGCTTGAAGTTTTATTTGGTTTGAAACTTGTAAAGGGTTGGGTTTTTCCCTTTGAAACCCATTGTAAGGCCCTCTTGTACCGTGAAACAAGAAGCTAGCTAGGAAGGCTAGAGTTGTAATCGTTTGGTGAAACGATTAGAGTAAAAATTTTCAAGAGAAGTTTGGGGAGTGGACATAGGTATTGGGTTTGGTACCGAACCACTATAAAATCATTGTGTTTACGATTGATTGTTATTTCTTGCATATTTTTCTGTGATAGCCGCAACTTCACTGCACTACACTACTATCAACCGAATTTTAATTTTTAAAATGTATATATCTACATATTATTTTTAAGAACCCAATTCATCCCCCCTTGGGTTGCTATATCTAGACAACAAGTGGTATCAGAGCCTAGTGCTCCTGATTTCTTTTGCTTTAACAAGCTTGAAGCCAAAGATCATTAGCAATCCAAATGGGTTCAGTTTTGACTGAGGGATAGTCAACTAACATACCACCTTTGTTCAATGAAACTAACTACATTTATTGAAAAGCACGGATGAAAATTTTCATCCAAGCATTAGATTATGACTTATGGGGAATCATAATCAATGGTCCACATACATCCACAATCAAGACCAATGGTCTTAAAATCCCAAAGCCGAAGAAAAATGGGACGAGCACGATAAGAAAATGGCACAGCTCAATGCTAAAGCTATAAATATCTTGTATTGCTATCTTAATGCCAATGAATTTAACTAAATTTTCACATGTATTTCTACCAAAAAAAATTGGGATAGACTTGAGGTTACCCATGAGGGCATAAATCAGGTTAAAGAATCCAAAATAAATATGTTTGTTCATAAATATGAATTGTTTAAAATGGATTCTACTGAAAGTATCACTGATATGTTTACAAGGTTTATCAATATTATTAATGGGCTGAAAAGCCTAAAAAAATCTTATACTAATGGTGACTTTGGTAGAAAAATTTTGAGATCCTTGCCTAGGTCTTGAGAGGCCAAAGTCACTGCTATACAAGAAGCAAAAGACATTAACACTCTATCATCTGAAGAATTGATCGGATCGTTGATGACTTATGAGCTGCAGCAGCAACAGCATCTTGATGAGGATGAGTAATAGAAGAAGAGGACAATGGCACTAAAGAGTGCCACACAAAATGATGAATGTGAGGAGATCACTAGTGATAGTGAGGAGGATGATGAGATTGCATTTATCACCCAAAAATTTAAGAAATTTATGAGAAAAAAGAAATTTAAAGAAAGAAAGAAATAATTTGTGAAAGGAAAGCATAATAAAAAGAAGGATAAAGACCAGCCCCTTATCTGTTATGAGTGTAAGAAGCCAAGACATATTAGATCAGAGTATCCCTAATTGAAGAAAGATCTCAAAAGGATAAAAAAGAAAGCCATGGTAGCCACTTAGAGCGACAGGGATGATACAAGCTCCGAAGAAGATAAAAATGAAGTGGCCAATGTATATTTCATGGCTGATGACAATGAGGTAAGTCTTATCTTTTAGATGATTTCACTTTTGAAGAATTGCATGATGCATTTTATGAGTTACTTGATGATTTGCTAACTTGAGTTCTAAAAATAAAAAATTTAAAAATTTAAAAATTAAATTAAAAACTTAAGTTGGAAAAAAAATTCAAAGGAAAATGAATTTTTGCTTCAAGAAAATAAAGATTTAAAAAATGAAGTAGATAGTTTGTAACCTATTATAGATAAATTTACTTTAAACCTAACCAAATTCAATATGATTCTTGATAATCAAAGAGTTGTTTTCAACAAAACCAGTCCTAGATATAATCCATTGAAAAGATAAAAATTTTTGAAAAATATTTTTGTGCATGCTAATGATTATGCTAAAATTACATGTTTTAAATATAGTAAACCTAGTCACAAAGCATATTCATGTCATACACATAATGTTAGACCCCATAGGACCCAAGAAAGCTTGGGTACCTAAATTAAACTCAACTCAACTTATCTCAGCCTTTTTCCAACTACATGGGGTTGACTACATGAATCTGCTTCCTTCACTCTGCCCTATTCAGGACTAAGTTGGCATTCAAATTATAAATAGTTATATATTTTTTAATTATTTCTATCTTATTAGTTTAGGTCTATCTCTATCTCTATTCTTACCATGGATTGTTAAAAGATCACTCTTTCTAATTGGAGCATCTAAGGGTTTCGTTGTATATGTCCAAACCATCATAATTAATTTTTTTATTTTATCTTCAATTGGGACTACTCCTATTATTTCTCTTAGATATTTTTCTAATTTTATATTTTAAAGTTTTATTGCATATCCATCTTAACATACACATTTCTGTTATATTTAATTTATTCATATGTTATTTCAGTATTGCCCAACACTCTATAAATGTAAGACTTAAATGTGTGTATACAGGTGTGTCTTGCAACCCAAACAACTAAAAGAAAATGATATCTGGATATGGGGTGCTTAAGACACATGACAGGTGATGAATCCTAATCCATCACTTTGGATGCAAAAGATGGAGGTGTGATTACTTTTGAAGATAATAGCCAAGATAAAATTATTGGCATTGATAAAATAGGCATCACACCTCATGCTTATATTAATAATATTTTACTTGTAGATGGTCTAAAATATAATTTGCTTAGCATTAGTCAATTGTGTAATAAAGGTTTCAAAGTTACATTTGAATCATCTTTTTGCATTGTTATAAATCCTGCTGATGATTGCATGAAATTTATTGGTCATAGGTATGAAAATGTTTATATTGTTAATTTGAATTATTTGAATGACCAAAATTTTGATTGTCTAGTTGCCATGAATGCTAAAATTGATGAATCTAGTTGGTTATGGCATCGTAGGCTTGCACATGTCAGCATGGATTTGCTTTCAAAACTGATTAAAAAGGATTTAGTAAATTATTTGCCAAAACTAGTTTTTGAAAAGGATAGAATTTGTCATGCATGCTAGTTTAGAAAACAAACTCGAGTATCTTTTAAATCAAAAAACTTGGTCTCTACCACTAGACCTTTGAAGCTCTTGTATATGGACTTATTTGGTCCAACAAGAACCACTAGTCTAGGTGGAAAAAGATATGGTTTTGTTATGATTGATGATTTTTTCTGATTTATTTAGGTTTTATTCTTAGCTAGCAAAGATAAAGCTTTTCTTGCATTTCAAAAACTATTTAGAAAAATTACAAATGAAAAAGGTTTTTTTTTGTTTTGCTATTCGTAGTGATCATAGCAAAAATTTGAAAATTAGTTTTTTTAAAAACTTTTGCAATGAGAATGGTATTAAGCATAATTTTTCTGCACGTAGGACACCCTAATAAAATAGGGTAGTAGAAAGAAAGAATAGGGCTTTAGAAAAAATGACCCATACCATGTTGTATGAAAGTAACCTCCTAAAGTACTTTTGGGCTAAAGCAATTAACAATGCATGTTACATTTTAAATAGAACATTAATCATGCCTATTTTGAAAAAGACCCCTTATGAGTTGTGAAAAGGTAGGAAGCCTAACATTGGTTATTTTCATGCTTTTGGTTATCGTTGTTTTATTTGAACAATAAAAAATCTAATCTTGATAAATTTGATGCTAAATCTGATGAAAGAATTTTTCTCAATTACTCATCTTTTAGTAGAGCTTATAGAGTCTTTAATAAGAAAACCTTAGTAGTAGAAGAGTCTATTTATGTTGTTTTTGATGAAGTTAATGATCTTTCATCAAAGAAGAGAAAGGTTTTGGATGATGCAGGTAAAATTGAAAATCAAGTTAAGGAGCTCACCTTGCAAGAGAAAAAAGATACAACAACACAAGCTGAATATAAAGAGGAAAATAACATAATTCAACATGATGAACCCCAAGATAATGCTGAATTGGAAAGAGACCCTATGAATTTTTTTGATTTAATTATTAATGTGATGAAGGAAGCTATAGGTAGAACTAGAGCAGCCCTGTCCTATGGCCTACTGTTCACGCATGTGTTCAAGCACTTTGGTGTTAGATTCAAGGGTGAAGTACCTTTGAAATTGCATTATGCGGATTTCTTCAATGAACACACTTTTTTTTGGATGAAAATTTCTAAGGTAGATGACCACTAGTCTAGGATTAAGGAGAAGGTACAAGAACTACCCCACTAGCTTAGGGGGAGGGTCCTTCTACATCTCCTAGTTTTCCTTTTGATTTTGATGTGAATGATTTCATTAATGAGGATAATCCACCTTTTGTGCCTGAGCCCCCTCCACTTTCTAATCAATCCTGTCGGCACAAAATTGTTAAGTTGGATGATGAAGAATTAGATTATTTAGTTAGAGGAATATATGAAGCAGTTCCCATCGAGAGTATGTCATCTTCCAGTGACTCCAAATGATCCCCCACATTTCCTCCTTGTTTCGGATTCTATCACAGATCATAATGCATTTAGAGACTTTGGAGCACACTATTAGGATACTCAGTGGAAGGGTTTTCTATAAAGAAGATGCAAACGCTGGTAAAATTTATAGTGAGATTTCTCAGCTAAGGGCTGATTGTCAATTCTTTGGGTAAAAAGGCTGAGTGGGCGGGATCTCAGCTGTCTTCAAACAAGAACAAGACTGAGAGTACTGAGGCAGCTTTTGCTTGTCTTGCTGGATCTATCAATCAGATCAACGACATGATTCAGGAACTTTATGTCTCTGTGCAATAGGCACCTTAACCCGAATACTCTCACGTGCATCTACACCATTGGCCAGCTCCGCATGTCTCTTCTTGTCCTCTGGTATGGGGATGCACCTTAGGATCTTCCTCCTTTCGGCCTGCTGAAAATTGACTATATTTTTGTTGGACTATTATATTTGGACTGTATGACACTTATTTGTGTAAAACTCTTATGTATTTGATTATGCTATTTGTATTAACTTGTGTGGATTGTATTAAGTATTGTGATGGTTTGTATTATGCTATTTGAATTGTATAGCAAATATTTCTTGTGTTAAATGCTTTTATGTATGAAAGTGTTTTGTTCATCTTTAAGTGATATCAACTCTTGTATACTTTAATGGCATGATTTTGCTATAGTACTTGCAACCTCGCTCTGATATGATTTTCTAAGTGGTATCTTGTTTACTTTATGCCTTATTTATGCTATTCCTTGAAGGAAAGACATATAGAGAAATTGTGCATATCCTTTCATTTCCTTTTAATTGATAAAAAAAAGGAAGAGAAAATGGAAAAGCATACATTCTAAATTGAGAAAATGCAAAAGCGTATACATTTCAATTTAGTTTTCAAGTGGTATCTAACTTAGTTTTCAAATGGTATCAACAAGCATTGCATTTTTTTAAGTATTTTTAAGTGGTATCAACAAGTATTGCATACATTTCTTTTAAGTGATCTATATATTTCATTTTGTTGTATCAATAAGTTTTCAATATCAAAATTAAAGTAGTGCATATATTCAAAATCAAAGGGGGAGACAAACAATGCATTCATTCTTTTTTAATATAATGCTTCAAGTGTTTTGAAAGTTTCTCAATCTAAAATTCAGAATTTCAACACGAAATGCTGAATTTTGGTATGCCTCTCATTTTCAGTCTTAAAGCTTTATTTGATATGAAACTCTTTGGATTTAAAGCACTCAAAGGTTGTTTTAACTTGAAATCTTACTTTCATAATATTAAATTCATCTTTTGGCACTGAACTCCTATCTTTTCAACTCAAAATCTAAAATTTTTGAAACTTTTCAAATTTATATTGAGTTTTGATACTTTATTTATAAAATTTAAATTTGGCATGGAAGTTTGAAACTATTAGGCTAATTCAAGTCTTGTCTTTGACTTCAAATGAATAAGGAATGCTATATTAAAAATTTTTCTATTACGATTCATATATTCTTTTATACACATTTAATAGTTTTTGATAAGTCTATTAATTATCCCAATTTAATCATTAAAATAAATATTAATTACTTTGGATTTATTAAGAATTGATATTTTTATTGATATTTTTTAGCAAAAGAGCCCATAGATAGAAAGAGCTCGATTTTTAGGAGTCTAATGATGTAGATAATACTCAAATTAAAATTCTGTTTGTCTAGAAAGAAAGAAAGAGATGATTTTGCATGATTCTCGGTGCAAACTAAGGCATGTGATATAGAACGAATAATTAAGGAATTTTTTCACGATATATGAACGATGTTAGCCCAATTAACTCCAACTTTGACTGAAAGGAAGCCCTAAACATGCTCTATAAAAGAAGAACCTCAGGCAATAGTTTGAAGGGAGGAGTTTTCTATAAAGTTCTTTTTCTTCTTCTTTTATTTAGATCATTGTATTTAGGCCCGAAAAAAAAAATTATAGAGGGGATGCTGGCAACAACAACGCGCGGCTAGATTCCTTCAACTTGGGATGATGATGAAGCATGTAACCAGGTTCTATCCTTCTTTTTATTCTTGATTTATATGCAATAAAAATTATGCTTTTCTTTCATATATCTTTTGAGTTATTTTTCTGAACGAGGCTTTGTTCTGGCATACATAGCCTATACCCTCTATCGACGTGCCGTGATCTTATGATACGGTACATGCCTAAGAGAGATAGATCATAGTATGATAGTTTAGACCTCTAACTTTGCAAAGAATTAGATAATTTATACTGTTAGCGGACGTGCCTTGATCTTCTAATACGGACAAGAGATAAATTATTTTAACCTTGATTTTGCAAAAATTATTGCTATTGCAATATAAAGAAAAGAAGATAAAACCTATTTGCATGGTGGATTTGAATTCCTAAGTTGCTTCTTCTTTTGTCTTGATTTAGTTAATTAATTAGCTGATATCTTTTAATAACCACTACTCTTAAATTAATCCTCTACAGATAATTTTTTTTCTTTTTCATAAAATAATTGCTCTTAGTTTCCAAGAATACGATTCTTATTCACCACTAGCTATAGTAGTGAGTAGGTTTTATTTTTAATTGCTAATGACAACGATCAGTTTTATCATCATAAAAAAGGGAGAGATTGTTGACTTCATATTGATTTTGATGATCATAAAATAATTAAGTATAGTACTAATGATTTTATTGTGAGATAAATTGATTTCAGGTGAATCATCAATAAGTTGTTACTTCAAGTTAAGAGAAAGGTAACACAAAGGAAAAGTAAAACTTATATGGTTGTGTTTTCCAAGTCCAAAATGTTTTTAAAAGTGCAAATGAACTTATGCTTTTATAGAGCACATTTATTTTGCAAAAGACCTATGTTTTAATTTTTTTAAATGGAATTATATTTCAAAAGTGCATTCATATTTCAAATGGTTAAAATTATCTTTGGATGAATTTTTATGTCAAAAACTGTTTCCCAAAGCATCCTTTTTCTTTGGAATGCCTCAAACCATGCTCTGCACCTAAACTTCTCTATTTTTATAGTGAGCATTTGGCAACTAGGTGACCATATAGACATTTATGGCAATCCTATAATTCCCATTTGATTTTTCACCAAGCCTTGAACGATACCTTTTCTTTGTTTTGGAAACAAGGTGCCTATATAGATGCCTTGTTCCCAAACAAGGCGCTTATCCCTGGATTGGTTGCAAACAAGGCACCTATATAGGCGCCTATCCTTGTGGTATGGCTAAGCAAGGCATCCATATAGGTGCTCATCCCTTGGGTTTGGCAAACAAGGCGCCTATCTTTGAGATTTCTTATATTTTGCCTTTAGCTTACCCGATTTCTCACTATGCTTTGCATGAAAAACTTTGAAGAAAACAAGACATAGAGAAAAGTGAAAATAGGCACCTATATAGATGACTATTTGCTTGGAAAATCTTCTGTAACGATTATATTTCAATGTTCCAATGCATCCTATTTTTATTTTATCCTCTCCCAATGGTTGTAAACGGCTATATTTTAAAATATGTGTATAAATACTACCTCAAATAGCGATTTGAGAGCGGTGAGAGATTATGGGAAAAATAGTGAAAAATAGTGGGTGAAATAATGAAGAAATCAGTGGTGAAAAAGAAAGAAAAAGTAAAAGAAAGTCGCATTGATTGTTTGAGAGCTAATTGAACTGCATTCATTGCTCCATTCATTACCG
Source organism: Calamus simplicifolius (assembly GCA_900491605.1). Classification (NCBI taxonomy): domain Eukaryota; kingdom Viridiplantae; phylum Streptophyta; class Magnoliopsida; order Arecales; family Arecaceae; genus Calamus; species Calamus simplicifolius. The sequence continues at coordinate 135,488 of UESW01004566.1, read as the reverse complement.
TGACAAGAAGGCTTCAACCACATTGAAGGGCATTCAAAGCTCCCTGCACATTATTAAAGAGGCTTCATTTAAACGGCTATATTCTTTGGAATGCCTTAAACCATGCTATGCACCTAAACTTCTCTATTTTTACAATGAGCATTTGGCAACCAGGTGACCATATAGACACTTATGACAATCCTATAATTCCCATTTGATTTTTCACCAAGCCTTGAACAATACCTTTTCTTTGTTTTGGAAACAAGGTGCCTATATAGGCGCCTTGTTCATAGGCACCTTGTTTCCAAACAAGGTGCCTGTTTGGCTAAGCAAGGCGCCTATATAGGTGCCCATCCCTTGGGTTTGGCAAACAAGGCGCCTATCTTTGGGGATTGCTTATATTTTGCCTTTGGCTTGCCCATTTTTTCACTATACTTTGCAGGAAAAACTTTGGAGAGAACAAGATAGAGAGCAAAGTGAAAATAGGCGTCTATATAGATCACTATTTGCTTGGGAAATTTTCTGTAACGATTATATTCCAATGTTCCAATGCATCCTATTTTTATTTTATCCTCTCCCAATGGTTGTAAACGGATATATTTTGAAATATGTATAAATACTACCTCAAATAGTGATTTGAGAGTGGTGAGAAATTATGGGAAAAATAGTGGGCGAAATAGTGAAGAAATCAATGGTGAAAAAGAAAGAAAAAGAAAAGAAAAGTTGCATTGATTGTTTGAGAGCTAATTGAACTGCATTTATTGATCCATTGACAAGAAAGCTTCAACCACATTAAAGGGAATTCAAAGCTCCCTGTACATCATTAAAGAGGCTTCATTTAATGGCTATATTCTTTGGAATGCCTTCATTTAAATGGCTATATTCTTTGGAATGCCTCAAACCATGCTCTGCACCTAAACTTCTCTATTTTTACAGTGAGCATTTGGCAACTAGGTGACCATATAGACACTTATGGCAATCCTATAATTCCCATTTGATTTTTCACCAAGCCTTAACGATACCTTTTCTTTGTTTTGGAAACAAGGTGATAGGCGCTTTGTTTGGGAACAAGGCGCCTATCCCTGGATTGGTTGCAAACAAGGCACCTATCCTTGTGGTATGGCTAAGCAAGGCGCCCATCCCTTGGGTTTGGCAAACAAGGCACCTATCTTTGGGGATTTCTTATATTTTTCCTTTGGCTTACCTGATTTCTCACTATGCTTTGCATGAAAAACTTTGAAGAGAACAAGACATAGAGCAAAGTGAAAATAGGTGCCTATATAGATGACTATTTGCTTGGGAAATCTTCTGTAACGATTATATTCAATGTTCCAATCATCCTCTTTTTTATTTTATCCTCTTCCAATGGTTGTAAATGGCTATATTTTGAAATATATGTATAAATACTACCTCAAATAGTGATTTGAGAGTGGTGAGAAATTGTGGGAAAAATAGTGGAAAATAGTGGGTGAAATAGTGAAGAAATCGGTGGTGAAAAAGAAAGAAAAAGAACAGAAAAGTTGCATTGATTGTTTGAGAGCTAATTGAACTACATTCATAGCTCCATTCATTATGACAAGAAGGCTTCAATCACATTAAAGAGCATTCAAAGCTCCCTGCACATCATTAAAGAGGCTTCATTTAAACGGCTATATTCTTTGGAATGCCTCAAATCATGCTCTGCACCTAAACTTCTCTATTTTTACCGTAAGCATTTAACAACTAGGTAACCATATAGACACTTATGGCAATCCTATAATTCCCATTTGATTTTTCACCAATCCTTGAACGATACCTTTTCTTTGTTTTGGAAACAATGTGCCTATATAGACGCCTTGTTCCCAAACAAGGCACCTATCGCTGGATTGGTTGCAAACAAGGCACCTATATAGGCGCCTATCCTTGTGGTATGGCTAAGCAAGGCGTCCATATAGGCGTCCATCCCTTGGGTTTGGCAAACAAGGTGCCTATCTTTGGGGATTTCTTATATTTTGCCTTTGGCTTACCCGATTTCTCACTATGCTTTGCATGAAAAACATTGAAGAGAACAAGACAGAGAGCAAAGTGAAAATAGGCGCCTATATAGATGACTATTTGCTTGGGAAATCTTCTGTAACGATTATATTTCAATGTTCCAATGCATTCTTTTTTATTTTATCCTCTCCTAATGATTGTAAACGGCTATATTTTGAAATATGTGTATAAATACTACCTCAAATAGTGATTTGAGAGTGGTGAAAAATTATAGAAAAATTAGTGAAAAATAGTGGGTGAAATAGTGAAGAAATCAGTGGTGAAAAAGAAAGAAAAAGAAAAAGAAAGTTGCATTGATAGTTTGAGAGCTAATGGAACTGCATTCATTGCTCCATTCATTAAGGCTTCAACCACATTAAAGGGCATTCAAAGCTCCCTGCATATCTATAAAGAGGCTTCATTTATCACTGAAGTTCATTCAAAAGGAGAAGTCCATTTGTGAAGTACTCTTCAAATCTGTAAAGTATTCATTTATGACTGTGTACACTCTAAATTTCTTACTTGAACTTGTACTTGAAGTTTCATTTGGTTTGAAACTTGTAAAGGATGTGTTTTGCCCTTTGAAACCCATTGTAAGGCCTCCTTGTGCCGTGAAACAAGAAGCTAGCTAGGGAGATTAGAGTTGTAATCGTTTGGTGAAACGATTGGAGTGAAAATTCCTAAGAAAAGCTTGGGGAGTGGATGTAGGTTCTGGATTTGACACCGAACCACTATAAAATCATTGTGTTTGTGATTGATTGTTATTGCTTACATATTTTTATGTGATAGCTGCAATTTCACTTTACGACAACAGTACCAACCGAATTTCAATTTCTAAAGTGCACATATCTATATTATTTTTAAGAATCCAATTCATCCCCCCTCTTGGGTTGCTACATCTAGGCAACAATATATATATTTCAACACAATTCTGTTGCTCTCTTAGTTAGCTCTTTAATAATTTATTTTAAAAAATATAAATAAAAAAATAAATCATCTAAATACAAGTGATCATTATCAACTCATACAAAATTTACATCCTAAAAATATCAATTAATGAGAATGATAAGATCATAGCCATCTATCGATACTTTGTTATATGTGCCATTGATAAAATCAACATGATAATTGGTCATAAAATTATTATCTTTTCTAGTTCATATTAAATGTTGAATATGTGGCATACTTGTATTTGTAGTAGGGCTACCTAGCACTAATAATTGCTATAAGATACTTTAATCATAATACAATAACCTAATTAAAATCTAGTAAATAAGTATTATTTTTTTTTTTTCTTTCACTAGAACCTTGTGTGATTGCGATCTTACACTAGACATCAGCAAGAAGACTTTGCTAGATGTAATTGCAATTTTATGGTAAAATTAGCCTCATAAATCAAATAAAAATCCAAATGCTTCAAGGCATCTCTATTGTCTCTCACCACCTATCAAGTTGAAATTTAAGGACATCCAAAAAAAAAAATATCTATCTTCAACCTTGCTCTGGTAGTCATTATTTTTGTTTTTATTTACAATAAGAGGACTAAAAAAAGATGGTTATCAGAGCTTGGGAGCCTGGAGTTAATTTTTTGATCAACACGTCCTGTGTCATTAACCGCAGGCAAACCAGGGGCTAGAAACTAAATACCATTAATCCAAGTACTTTTAAGTTTTAATGCTTACTTGTATCCTTTGGATAGATAGATACACACCGTTTTAATAAGATTCACTCAAGCCGACCACATCATCCATGGTAAGAAACCGTGGGTGTAATCACAGCCGTCCATTTACGGGCACGGGCACGGGCACGTGTACTCCCCGTGTCGAACGGTCGTTCCAGTTACCGAGTCATCTAGCAGCACGTGCACCCTCACGTGCCCTGCGATGGTTTTAGTACCGAGGCGTCTATATAAGTAGCGGCTGATCCCCTCCCCTTTCCTTGCCCGTAGCGACCTCCAAGAGGAGAAGAGAAGAAGAGATCTCTCCGATAGTGGAAGCGGACGCCTCGATCCCACCCTATAACCTTGATAGCCACTTCTGTTTGGGTGAGATCTCCTCTCCTGCATCTTATATTTTTTTTTTTCTTCATCGCAAACCCTAGATTCCATTTTTTCCTTAATCTCCGTGAAACCCTATGTTTCCCCTTTTTTTTGCTCAATTGTTTATGCTTGGACGCTGCCTTTCTGATAGACCCGAGAAATCGACGTCCAAATTGGGTTTTTAGGGTTGATTTATGGCGGGGATGCGCCGGGTCTCTTATCTGATCGCTGCGATCGGCCTGGGGAATCGATGATCTCATCATCCGATGTGCAGGATGAAACACGTATTGTCGGATAAGAGTAAATTTGACAGCTTTGGTATGGAAGTACGGGTAATGGACAACAGGCGTGCCAAAGAATTGTTGAAATAGTGTTTTCTTTATCGGATCGAGTGTGGCAGTGGGTGCAGTTGATTGCTTGGACTGAATTGTTTGGTGTTAAGGGCGTCTGGTCATGGGTATATTTGGGAATTGGGATGTTAAATTAAAGTGGGTGATTAGTTCCATCGAATAGATCATGTGCATGATTTGTGGTAGAATGTGGTGCGAGTAAGAGGCGCTAATGGACGTTTGCGATTATTTCATAATCATAAAAGTAAATCTGCATTCTCTTCTAGACAACTATTGTTGATCTTGAATAAGAGACAAAAATGAATCAAAAAATATATTTTTTAAATAAATTGGATTGAGTGTAGAAGGAAGGGTGATTTCTTGGATTAAGGTTACTTGATGGTAGCGATTATTTCATCAAACTGATCTTTTGTATTATTTGTGGTAGGATGTAATAAAAAGTGATGCTTGGTGTTTGAGCTTTTGGATTTGGTGTTGTTAAAAAGTAGTTTATGTTTACTGTAGATATTGATTAAGAAATTATATAGATCTATTCTTGTCCAAGGTATAAACATTCATTATTGTGTTTTCTTTGCATTTAAAATATTTATAGAAATATTTAATATGCATGTATAAATATAATTAAAGAGGACTACATATGCTTATTTTTCCCTGGTAGTAGCTGTATCCTACTGAAGACTTAACCCTTGCTTTCTAACATGCATTATACTGCTACTCTTTGCTGTTGCTTTATCTTTGTAAGTGTTATAGCATAAAATGCTGTGATTTAAGATTGCAACAGGTGTTGAAGTATTCATTTTCTATGTTTCTAAATAAATGATGCCTTCATTTATATGAATATCTAGAATTCTTTTGAGAGCAATGCCATGGGGACTGATATGCTTTGTAAATCAAATTACCAATTATCATTAAATGTCTAACAGATGAATGGAATAGTGATTCACATAGCATACATTGTGTCATGCCAAGAATGGTGAATTTAAATAAATCCTATAATGGAGTTAATTTATGGGACCTATTCTGCAGTTTTTTGTGCTTGTGATGATGAATGCACTATGTATGTTATATAACTACTATTATATTGTGTAAATTAATGATGAATAATAATTCTGATATATGGGCTTAATTTGTGAAGCATTCAGCTAGATCTTAAGGCTTTTCACTTATCCATTTGTATTGATGGCAATTTTTTGTATTCAAGTTAGGGTTTCAAGAGGCATCTAGTGGTGTATATTGTGCATGAATTAATATAACACCCATGCATATGTTGTTAGTGCTGAATGATTGCTACAGATATCTGGAGTAAATTTGCTAAGCATTCACTCAGTTCTTAAGTCTCTTCATAAATCCAGTTGTACTGATATCTGTTTTTTTCTTTTTAACTTAGGGTTACAAGGGGCCATTTTGTGGTATGTGTGCATATATAAATATATACGTTTGTATAGATACATTCATATGTATGCATAGTACATGCTTAGAATGTGTAGCTTGTAAGCGTTGAATGTTATCATTTTTAATTTATTCCTCAAAGGCATCTCTACTTACAATTTGTTAGATAGTATTGTTATCTAACTGTGCTACTTAACCAAGGTATTGTTTAGCAATAAACCAAGAAGGCACACCTGATTAATTTCTTTGAGAATACAATAACAACAACAAAGCTTTAATCTCAAATTAGTTGGCATTCGCTAATGATTCATTTCTTTGAGAATAAAGCTGGCAGATAAATGGGACATCCCTATTTCAGTGGTGAGATCCTCCATTTATCTAATGAACCTGCTTAGTTATAAATTATTGATCTGTGAGGTAACCAACTTAAAGGCCCTTTCATAGAGTTTATTCTTCGCTTACTTGTACATACTGTTATAATGCTCCAAGAATTTAAGGAATGACTAATTTCTTTTTTGAATTCATGTCTTGGTGGGCATAGGACTTATATGATTAAAATTTTCCAGTTGCTATACAGATCACCCTTGTTTAGAATTTGATGAAGTGGGCGGAATCCAAATAATCTTGGTTGGCTGAAGTTGGATAGGTTAGATTTGTCCTGTCTTTGGCTTGGAATATTAGAAAATTTAAGCCAGTTGTCTGACAATACATGCAAGTTGTAACAGTAATGATAGGCTTTGTATTGTTATTTTTCATTGAGGAACTTATTTTCAGATGTATGTCCAGTTAAAGAGGGATGCCTTCTTTTTAAAAAAGAAAATTATTACCTCATCCTGTAGATGTGCATGCAGTATGTTGGTACAGTGTCCATCCTTTTGTGCCATTCCTTTGTACCCACCTTTTGGTTCAATTATATAGTTTTAGATTAAATTTTGATTTTTCCTCTTATTTATTAAATTTCTTCTATTCTTTTAACACTTTATAGATTTTATCATTCTGAACTAAAGTTGCAGAAATCAATCACCTGGGAAGTCCAGTAGAAGTTTTCATTACAGGCTATGGCTGTTGATCATTGGCATTGACATGATGTAGATCTTTCCATCTAAAGGAAATTCAAGAAGATTATTGTGAATATTAAAATAGAATTATCAGTTTGTATGCATTATACATGAAATGGGGTGTCGTGGAAGGCCATTATTTGACCTCAATGAACTCCCAGCTGAAGGAGATGATGAGAATGATAGTGTTGTCTTTTTCCATCCCCAAAAGACTATTCCTATACCGAATCCTCACAACTCAAGCTTTTTTCCACCATCAGAAAGTTGTCAGCGGTTAGTGAATAACAATGCATTTACACATGCTTCTTCGGGTTCAGGCTTTCAGCCTTTTGTAAGGAATAAAGACCAACAGAACTCAAAGGAGGGTTCCAGACAGAAGGCAGATGGTTCAAATGCAAACCAACCCTCAACATCAATGGCTACAAGTCATAGTGAAGATAATAAAGTTTCACTGTTGGTGTCATCAGGTAATCAGGATGCTCAAGCTGTTGAAAGGGAAGAAGGGGAATGGTCTGATATGGAGGGCAATGTTGATGCAGACGGAAGCAATGCTAGCAATAAGCATGTGGAAGTTAAGACTGAAATTGCACAAACGCAAGGAGCAACTGAAGAAAGTAAGCCTGTGTCTATTAAGGCTGATGAGAACACTTGCAATGATTCTAGTATCCTCAGGCCTAGCAATGATGAAGTTGGAGATGCTTCTAAAGATGCAAACATTCAAGGTTCATCAGGATCCGAGAATAACAGAACTTCAGACTGTAATTTTAAAGGAGATGTAGATGGTTTGGAAGAACCTTCTTCAATAGCAAAGCCCAAAGAGGTCAAAGGAGTTGAAGCAAGTTATGCATTGAGATTTGCAAATAATCCTGCTAAGAGACCAAAGCTTGATGAGAACAAGGAGGTTATGTTAGGTAAGAAAAGGGGCAGGCAGACTGTTTTTCTCCCGGAGGGTGCTAACCTAGCTGGTCCTATGAAAACTTCAACACCTAGGAGGCAAACTTCTTTTCCAGCATATATTATTACTCGTCCTGCGAAAGACATGCCTCGTGCTGGTGTTGAAAGAGCTGCAGAAAGACAGAGTCAGCCCATAACCAAGGATCAGAAACAGTCTGATATAGCAAGCAATGAAGGAAATAATTCTGTGGAGTCAAGTGTCCAAAAGTCTGAATCTAATGGTGATGTTTATCCAGGATCCATATCTCGCTGTAAGAAAATGAACAACAATGAGTTTTCCTCGGAATCTCACTTACCACCTGTTCCAAGACAGGCTTCATGGAAGCAGTCTGTTGACTCCAGCTCCAGGTATTATAAGAACTCAACCATTTCATCCCGAAAACTTTCTATCACAAGTCAAAGTGTTTCAGATCAAAAATTGGGAAACAAGAAACATCTTCCTTCAAAGAAGCAGCCTTCAAACAACATGCAGTACCAAGATACATCAGTCGAACGGCTTCTAAGGGAGGTGACAAATGAGAAGTTCTGGCATCATCCAGGTTTGGAACATTCCTTTGCTAATTCTAAGTTGCATATGTATATTTCTTTATATATTAGTTTGCTTGCACATGAATTCTTTTGGTGTATGACTCAAAATCCTAAATACATGCATCATGGTATGAGCAACATGTGCATGAGGTGAGAGGGAACAAATATATCAGAGCGGGCCAGGATTTTGAAGGTTTTGTTTAGTTAATTTATGGACATGAATTTGTTTCATGAGTAGAGAAGCAGCCACACTTGTTTTGTATCCAATATCTGCAGGATGTACAAGGCAGAGGTAGGTTAGCATATGGAGTGTGTTGAATCCATTGTGCACGAATGTTTTTGCAAGCAATATGAGGGATACTGCTTCTGAGACCAGTTCAATTAAAGGATCCTTGCAGTAGGAAGAGATTTGGTTTGTTTCTGGGAGATGATTGGATCTCAACTTGGACATTTATTTGGATATTTGCTAGTACACTTTCTTAGGCTAGTAACGTGTTCAGTTATAGAAGCAGCCGTTAGATAGAGTTGATGTGCCTTTGTTTATCAGTTGATAACTGATTATCGACTAGATGTGTACAGTATGTCAAGATACTGTGAGGGTTTTTGTTTAAAGTCTGGCCATTGTAGCAGTTGGCTACAACCTTTACAGTATTCTAATTGTTGACCTCTGTAATTTCTTGCCTTATACTTGTTCCTAGTTATATTGTCATTCGCATTGTTACTATTTTGAATATAACACAAGTATCTGCCTATTATCAGAGGAGACAGAACTTCAATGTGTGCCTGGATGCTTTGAGTCTGTTGAAGAGTATGTGAGAGTTTTTGAGCCCTTGCTATTTGAGGAATGCCGAGCACAGCTTTATAGCACCTTTGAGGAACTTACAGAGACTGTAGCTAGGGATGCTCATGTAATGGTTCGTGTAAAAACTGTGGAAAAAAGAGAAAGAGGTAAAGATCTTGACTTTGCTATTTTGGGGTTTATTAACTTTTTTAGTAGTTATATAGATTTGTAATGATCAGACAGTGGATTGCAGCATGAATTTGCAGATGTTAATCTCAAAAATTAAGCAATCAGTATCAGTGATGTGACTTATCACTTGACAAGGCTGGTGTTTAGCTTTTCTGCTATATATCTTTGTTGTTCCTTTAGCTTCTTGATTATTATATGCATATCTATAATGTTGTATGTTTATATTATTCATGCTTAGCAAAAGTACTTGTATTTCTCTAGTTCACGATTTTTCTCTTTCCTTATAGTCTGTAACAACTTTCATTGTGTTGTGGACAAACGTTGAAACTTAAGATTTTGTGCATTTGAAATTTTGAGAGATAATGAATGTATGGTAATATAAGATAGAATTAAAAATGAGTTCATTTATAAAAAAAGTGGATATAGCATTAATTGAGGACAAATTGAAAGGAAGATAATTTAAATGATTTGAACATGTAGATTGAAAGTCACATGAGAGGAAATAGAGCTAGATGGAAAGTCACATGAGTGGAAATAGTAAGAAAGGATTTGATATCTCCAAATCTTATAAAGGGATGCAAATTGAGTGGAATGGAGGAAAAGGATTCAAGTAGCCGATCCCAACTAGTTTGGGATTAAGGTTTGGTTGTTATTGCTGTTGATGTGGAGAAGTAATTATCATGTTCTTTGGTAGTTCGAAAGTTTCACTTCCCGCATTTCATGTGGGCTGTGTTTGTTAACATGAGCTTTGATAACAAATTTTTTTTGAATTTTGTTACCCATGTTTGATCCATGACTATGTGAAGCTTCTGAATATTGGCATCTTGTTTTTGCAGATTAATGAAAAAATAAACTGGGTGGGGGAAATACTTTAGAGGTATCTTAATCTTTTCCAACAAGTGTTATCTGAAATATCAAGGGGAATTCTTTTATATATATAATAACAACAACAATAACAAAACTTTAATCCCAAACTAGTTGGTGTCGGGTCGGCCTTTTTTTTTCTCATTCTACATCCAAGGTAATTTTTTAATATAAACATGAAAATATGAAATTTTTTATAGCAATGAAGCCATAAATGGTCTTTTGTCTGATATTTGATTACACTTTACTTTTGGAGGTGGACCACCTCTTTTGCAGTTTTAAAGGGGAAAGAAGGGTAAAAGGTAGAAACAATAGGCTATCTTGTTATTAGGATTATTGGAGTATTATTGGTTAGTATTTTCTTTTCCCTTATATCAGATGCCAATGCCAATGAGTTTGGAATCCATCTTCAAAGAAGGGTTTGAGTTTGTGACTAGTTTGATAGGAGGAGAACTTGCATTAGCAACACATTCTATGTATCTTTAGATGGGCATTTTGGATGTGCATCAAACATACTTTCTATGAATATGATTTGAAATGTAGAATGGATTTAAACATTATAAATCTTGTAAATCAGACACTTGGAAACTTTAATGGTTTGGTTTTGGTTGTTGATTCTTTGCTTTTTCTGCCTCCTTCTGCAAGAAATAAAATGGGTCTGGTAGTTCTTTTATAAATGCTATTGTATGCAGTAGTGATTGTGGATGCTTGGGAACACAAGTGCTTATAGTTCTGTTACTTGCAAAATCAACTTCCTTTTCAGGTTTTGAGCTTCTAAGGATTAATAATCCCTTTTCTTGTGTTTGTCATGCATAATTTCAAGTTTTCCCATGGCACTATTGACTAGTGTTGTTAAAGGCATGCCTAAGGCGTGGGGTGTAAGGCTTGAAGAGCTAGGCATTTCCTATACCCTAAGGTGCAGTTAAGGTAAGAGACACTAGATGCAAAGGGTTACATACTTTTTATACCTTAGGTGAGGCATACTTTTAATATGATTTGAAGCATAAGAAAAGCATATCTTTCTTAATAATCTATATTCGTAATATTTTTTGAAGTTTATTATATTTATTAAATCATGTTGACTTTATGATGCATCATTTCATATATAATTATTTTCCTTAACCTATGAAAAAGCTAAGAATTGGAAGACAAAATGGAATATTGAAAATTATGCTATCAAGAGGGAGATATCAAGGGACTATAGATTTTAATTGAGAAAGAGGAGGCTTTTGATTGAGCTAATAAGCTAAATATATTACTATTATGTTGTAAATTTTGCTTATCTAAATTATTCTATCATTTATTTGAAAATATGTGTCTCATTTTACTTGCCTATGTTCCATGAGCCCTTTGAGCTTAAATGTGCCTAATACTTTTAACAACACACGCCGTTGATCTGTCTTCATAGTTTTAAGGACTTTTTGTCATCTTTATATTTTTAAGTCTACATATCTGTACCGCCATTACAAAGGAGGCATGGAAATTGTGGTAGGGTAGTTCTACAAATTGAAAATATTGCTTATGTGGTGTTGGGAATGCCCTGGCTATTGTTAGGTAATATTGGGTTGATGTGAGGAGGTATCAAGCGGCCTTATGAAATGTTGTTTGTTGGAATGAAATGTGTCCTGAATATATTATGGCTTTGGTGATACAAGTGGTCTTTCCTCAGAATTGATGGTGTCTTTGAACTCTTTTCCAGCATTTCAGAAGTGGGTACATGATGCCATTCCAATAACTTGTGAGCTTGTGTCAACACCATCATATTTTTAATATAATCCCAATTATTGAAGGTTTAATATCATTGCAAAGGGCATTATATACTTTTATTCTTAAGGCCTGCAGGCCTTCCGAGAATCAAAATGTAATGAAAATTCTCCAAATCTGCTCGAGCGATTTGGTGATGTCTTAGGTTGGATTTTGGAGGTCCTTCAGGAATCTAAATTCAATATAGAGTTTTGTTGGGTTAAATAGATTGTATTTGAAAGTTTTTTCAAAGGCTAAATAACCTTATTTTTAATGACGATTTACTCTTTCTAATAATTCAATCTTCATTGGAGAAGGCATTTTCCCTGTTGCATATCTCAGTGCTCAAAGTAACGAGCAGTTGATTGTTTCATGAAGGGCTGCATCATATGTTGATATTGTTGGATTCTGAATATTCCTTTATGGTGGTATTTCTGGTATGCATGGAACTGGACCTTTGACAGGACTATTGAAGTATGCACATGGGAATTGGATTAAGCAGAGAGTTTCTGCAGAACACTGCAACACTCGCTTGAAAGATAATGCGCTTGTTTGTTGCAGCTCAAGCTAGCTAATGATATCTTTGAAAGTACATGTGTTCTGCAAAGGAACAATACATGCTGCTACTCTGGCTGACTGAGTAATTTTTATTCCTTCCAAGAGAGTGCTGACTGGTAAACTGGTTTTATGTCTCAACATTAATTAGTTGTGATTCTCAATTCTTGCTGCTAGTTGTTATCTTTGTGTTGTGCTATTAATTTGTACACTGCTGGCTTGCATTGTTATTTATTTCCAACATTTAGTTTTATTGTCTTTGGTATCTATAAGGTTTTTTTTTTTTTTTTTCAATTTTAGATATTCTATTGATACTCTTGAAGTTTCGAAAGCTGATTTTTAAGGGCCATTGTTCATGTCCTGTCACCTAATGCCATCTCATATTTTAAACCCAGGATGGTATGATGTAATAGTTCTTCCAGTACGTGATTGCAAATGGACTTTCAAGGAAGGTGATGTTGCAGTTGTATCAACCCCTCGGCCTGGTACAGGTTTGCAGTTGAGCCTATATGTACTTTCAATTTGTTGGATCAATTCATTTTGCGTGCACCTACAATGTTATTTTCTTTTGTTAAACTCAATGATGCACAAAACTATATATGCTCTTTCTTTTGGTTAGGTTGAAATTTCCATATGATTGACAGTTCTGTGTTTGTGCTTCTGTTTGTGCAAGCAGCCAGATCTAACAAGAGAAGTATTAACACTGGTGCAAATGATGATGATGTTGAATCGGAGGTTACTGGACAAGTTGTTGGTACTGTTAGACGACATACATTTATTGATACACGTGATCCTCCTGGGGCAATTCTTCATTTTTATGTTGGGGATTCATATGATTCTAGTAGGTAATATGTTTTTAACTTCTAATGTGTGCATGCTTACAGACCAGTATATGTGTTCAATACAAATTGTAGACTGGATTGTCATGTAGTAAGGAAGGTTTTAAATCTTATGAGATAGCGCTATCTCATGTTTTCCATAAATTTGAATGGGATGCTCTGCCGTCTTGTTCCTTTATGACACTCATCATAGAGGATGTCCTAAGATGTGCCAATTGGGACCTGAACATAATAGCGGAATGGTCCCATCTTGACACCTGGGATGGCAACCCGTCCCGTCATCATGCAGGGCACCCTGCTAGGATTTTAAACGATTATTGTAATCCATCGGGCAGATGTTTGATTAGGAAGCAAGAATTTGGATGTTGCCATTATTTGAATAAATTATGATGTACCATTTTTGGATTTTGATTTAACTTGCACAAATGTACTGGGTTAGATTTAAATTTGGCAGGGGTGGATCCATTTGTTTAAAAAGTTGATTTACCAAAAGTTGAGTCTTATTTTTTTGTAATTATTTCATTGCTTAGTAGATTCTCCATGTGGTCGGTGAAATGACAGGCTCATTGATATTTGTAACCCATGTGTTGGCATTCCTTTGACCACCTTGGCTTGAATCTTTTTTTTTCCTGTCTACATCTTTTTGGTTGTACTCAGGGCTAAAATAGAGATATTCTTATATCTTAGCACAGTATTTGCCTTAGCTGATGTTAAAACAAAGTAGTTCTTCCTTAATTAAACATCTGGGGTCACATACAGGTAACTTTAACATGTTGATATATGAAAGTGAAGGTAGATGTAATACTGCATGAATTTATGTGGGATCAGGTTTATTTCACGGGGGTTATGTATATTTTTCCAAATATAGGAACATGATTTTTTTTTTTTTTTGGCTCATGATAAAAGCTTGTTTGGGTTAAGTGGCATGATTTTTCTCTGACCAAAGTAACTTAAACTCCTTAAATGCCACTGGACCTATTAGATGTCTACTAAGTCTATTTGTTTTTGGCATTTTTTCACAGGAGACTAATATTATATTGTAATTTACTTTATTTTTAACTCAGCAAGGTGGATGATGATCATATTCTAAGGAAGCTTCAACCCAGGAGCATTTGGTATTTAACTGTTCTTGGATCCCTTGCAACGACTCAGCGTGAATATGTTGCTCTTCATGCGTTTCGCCGCCTTAACTTGCAGGTGATTTATAATATTCTACTTAATGGAGAGGTACCTTTTTAGCTGTATTTGTTGTATGAGTAATGCTGATGGTATTTTGGTATACAGATGCAAACTGCAATTCTGAAGCCTAGTCCAGAACACTTCCCCAAGTATGAAGAGCAGCCTCCTGCTATGCCTGACTGTTTCACCCAGAATTTTGTCGATCATATTCGTAGGACTTTTAATAGTCCTCAGTTGGCTGCTATACAGTGGGCTGCAATGCACACAGCTGCAGGCACAAGCAGTGGAACAACAAAAAGGCAAGATCCATGGCCTTTCACACTTGTTCAAGGCCCTCCTGGAACCGGGAAAACACACACAGTGTGGGGCATGTTGAATGTCATTCATCTAGTCCAATATCAGCATTACTACACTGCTCTTCTCAAGAAACTTGCTCCAGAGAGCTACAAGCAACCTAGTGAGAGTAATTCTGAGTGTGTTGGTACGGGATCAATTGATGAAGTTTTGCAAAGTATGGACCAGAACCTCTTCCGAACTCTGCCGAAACTTTGCCCCAAGCCTAGAATGCTTGTATGTGCTCCATCAAATGCTGCCACAGATGAGCTGCTAGCACGTGTCCTTGATCGTGGCTTCATTGATGGGGAGATGAAGGTCTACCGTCCTGATGTTGCTCGTGTTGGAGTGGACTCGCAAACCCGAGCAGCTCAGGCAGTGTCTGTTGAGCGAAGAACTGAACAGCTTTTGCTGAAGGGTCGTGAGGAGATTGTTGGCTGGATGCATCAGCTGAAACTTCGTGAACAGCAGTTCTCCCAAGAGATAAGTCATCTTCAGAGAGAACTCAACGTTGCGGCTGCAGCAGGTCGATCCCAAGGATCTGTTGGTGTTGATCCTGATGTTCTTGCTGCCCGGGATCACAATCGTGATGTACTACTGCAGAACCTTGCTGCAGCTGTAGAGGGCAGAGATAAAGTTTTGGTTGAGATGTCACGCCTTCTTATCTTGGAAAGCAGGTTTCGTGCTGGAAGCAGCTTTAACATGGAAGATGCACGAGCCAGCCTTGAAGCAAGTTTTGCTAATGAAGCTGAAATTGTTTTCACGACGGTGTCAAGCAGTGGCCGCAAGTTATTCTCTCGTCTCACTCATGGCTTTGACATGGTGGTTATTGATGAGGCAGCCCAGGCCAGTGAAGTAGCAGTCTTGCCTCCCCTCTCACTGGGTGCAGCAAGATGTGTTCTGGTTGGTGATCCCCAGCAACTTCCTGCAACAGTCATTAGTAAAGCAGCTGGAACCTTGTTGTATAGTAGAAGCCTTTTTGAGAGATTTCAGCAAGCAGGTTGCCCTACCATGTTATTATCTGTGCAGTATAGAATGCATCCTCAGATCCGTGATTTTCCTTCTAGATACTTCTATCAAGGACGTCTGATAGACAGTGCGAGTGTAGCCAATCTTCCTGATGAAATGTACTGCAAGGACCCTTTATTGCAGCCTTATGTCTTTTATGATATAATGCATGGACGGGAGTCTCACAGAGGGGGATCGGTCTCATACCAGAATATTCCTGAAGCTCAGTTTTCTCTGCGCTTATATGAATATCTTCAGAAGTTTTTGAAAGCAAATGGTGGGAAAAAGTCACTGTTGGCATAATTACACCATATAAGCTGCAGCTGAAGTGTCTCCAACGGGAATTCGAGGAAGTTTTGAATTCAGAGGATGGAAAGGATATCTACATCAACACTGTCGATGCGTTCCAGGGCCAGGAACGTGATGTAATTATCATGTCTTGTGTGCGTGCCTCAAACCATGGTGTTGGATTTGTTGCTGACATCCGCCGCATGAATGTTGCTCTTACTCGAGCTAGGAGGGCATTATGGGTATGCTTTGCTCTCTCTCTCTGTGTGTGTGTGTGTGTGTTAACATGAAAGGATGTAATGGTAACATTCTGTCTTCTTCCAGGTTGTGGGCAATGCCAATGCTCTCATGCAGTCTGAGGACTGGGCTGCATTGATTGCAGATGCCAGGGCAAGGAAATGTTTCATGGGCATGGATAGCATCCCTAAAGAACTCTTGTTTCTCAAGGGGTCTGGGAGCAGTATAGGAAAAGTTTCCTCAAATAACATGAGGAGCACAAGATCTGGTGGGAGGCAGAGGCATCTAGAAATGCTCCCGGAATCCAAGTCTGGGACACCATCTGAAGATGAAGAGAAGACAAACACACAACCTCCAAGGAATGGTAGCTATAGGAATCCTAAGTCGAATGAAGGTTCTCTGGATGATTTTGGGCAATTGAGTGACAGGTCTCGAGATGCTTTGCAGTATGGCATTGCTAAGAGGCAAAATTCTTCTGGATCTTCTAGGAGAGATTGACATTTTCAAGCTTTCATTTCTTTCTGGGGCTTTGTGCAAATCCATTTCAATCAACAGGCACTAACGTGTCAAAGAGGCTCTATTCATGTGGAATCCACGACGACATGTCCCAGGCCATTCGTGCAGGGAAGAAGGCCTTTCCAAATGCTGACATGCCTGATAGATTGGGTTGCTGAGCTTGAAACACCAGCAGCTATAATGATTGTCAGGAGGGGGCCGCCAGCCTTCATCATCAAGGATGTCTCAGGTAGGTCTTCAGGATGGTTTGAGTGAAGAGCTGCTGAGTGTTTCAGAAATCAGGAAATGCCAAGCTATATTATTGGAAACGTTCAGCCAAAAATACTTTGATGCTTCCATCTTTTTGGAGACCTACTGATCGCTCATTGTGTTTGGACTGCAAAATTTTAAGAGTTTCTATTTAGATGAGATGCCGGGCTCAACTTCAAGTGGCAAGAAGTGCTGGAGAAACTTGGAAAGCTCGAAGATCACTTAAAAGGGCAGTCAAATGCTTCATTAAATTAAATGAAGCTTGGGCGGAGTCCCAGTCGCCTAGACGTTTGGTGCCTACTTGCTAGTAACTGTCACACCTGCACCAAAGGCTAACCTTCACACTCGCGGTGGTTTTTCTGTCAACTTTGAAACGTAGGCCATGCTCTATATATTGTTGGGACAGGGTAATGACAGATGCTTCTGGCCTTGCCGGATCCTTGGACTCCAAATCCCGTAAGACGTGGCTTGCTGGCTGTCAAAGGTGGTAAATGTTCAAATTAAAAGTAACACTCAAGGATAATCGACTTTGTGTACGTTGCTTAGGATATAGGATTAAATGTATGTTTGATGGAAAGAGGTTATATCAACACATGACGCTTATTTTGTAGCACAGTGTAACAACCATGAAAAAGAGCCATTCGTTTTTTTTTTTTTTTTTTTTTTTTTCATTTTTTCTCTCTTGTGCCTTAGTTACATTGAACAACAGCTTGGAAAAGTTACAATTCTTCTTCCTTCAGGCAAGGTAAGCTGCAAAATTGTGAGCATTGCAGATCCTTCGTTAGGCGTTCTTGGACCACGCTTACCCGACAAGGATATTTTGCTGTACTCTTCCTTTTTTCCAATATATGGTTCTTCAAAAAGGTGGATGTTCTGTTCCATACGTATGTATATTGTTTGGATCAGCATGGCCATGTGCGGATGTCTGGGATCTTTCCAAAGGTATCCTAATTATGGCCATCTTTGTCCCCTTTTATTTTATTTTTTCTCGATTTTTCTTGCAACTTTCTTTTCAATCTCTTTATGAATCTTGACTAAAATTTAATATTTTATTTTTAATTTTTGTAGTTCCTGCAGCTCCTTTCATATATTTATCTTATTAACACTGCTATGATCGGTCTTAAACCCGCAAGAAAAAATTTGGGTAGTTGACATCGGCTTGAGTGTAAGAACATCCTAATGACTATAAAATAAATTTATTGTTAAATAAATAAATAAAACCCTCGTGATTTTTGACCAGCATCACATTGTTTTATGCTCCTTTCCTTGGTCCTTGGATACGATTTAAAAGAGGTTAGGTTGCAAGATGCCTTCAGTCATAAGCATCCAAAGAGCATGCGCCAACGGTGCCCAATTCTAGTCTACAATTGCTGCACGGATCCTACAAGGAGACCAAAATTCTGAAGATGGCTTCTTGCTAAGATCTCCTCCAACCTGTTTTATCCCAAGGATGCTTTTATGATCAACCGGATAAATCTTTGTAGCACAATTTATCACAAAATTAGATTCTAATCTTCACAAGGACACATTTGGATCTAGGAAAATAGATATTGTACCTGCTTATGATTCATCAGAGATGATCACCTGACAACACCAAATAGTTTGTCTGCACATTAGTGGCATTCTTCTGTCATAACTCCTGGCAAGGCAATCCTATACTGATACGCTCAGATTTTTAATGGTTTTTGTTAGAAAAGGAATTATAGAATATTTATCCAAACAAAAAGCAGACAAGGTGCTAGCTGTGAATGAAATGGCTTGGTAATTTTAATCAGACCATTGAAACATTGGGCATGATAGACTTGGGAGTAGCTCTCAAATATGCCAGTAAAGCCATAAGCCACTTGGATTGCCATTGCGCTTGCTGCCTTTGCTCACCCATCAATCTACCACCATACTAGTTAAATTTTTCCCAGCACGATTTTCAAATAACTAGTCTAAACGAGATTTGAGAGTATTTTGGTCTTCTGATGTTTGTTGTTAACCATGTTGAGGGACTGCACCATGGTTGGATGGTTATTACATCAGGAAATTAACTTGAAAGACTCAATTAAAAATATTTGAGAAAAATGGGATATTTTTTTCTCTAAATAATGTTGGTTTTTGTTTTGTGTTGCTTATAGCTGCATCATTGATTGTTGCCTTTACCCATCACACATTTGATACATGCATTTAGAATGGAAGATGCTATAGTTGCTTATAACTTTATCAAGGTAACGGCCCTTGTAACAGCTTTAATGTTGCTATAGTTTTTACTTAACCATTTGGATTGTTATATATATATATATATAGCAAGAGTGGCAATAGTGATCTTATAGTTTTCAAATTCAAGCATGGTCTTATGTTGCAAAAATCAATATTTTAGAATTGGACCATTCATTGAATCAGATAAAGGAGTCATGTGTTACCGATTCGAGTCAAAACTTGAGTTGTACCATGACAACCTTATGCAAGATAAAACATCTTAATTAGTTTAAGCAAATTAACAGCACCAAGCAATGATTCTTGGCATTGATGGCAAAGCGATAAAACCTAGCAGGATGTTTGAGATGATGGTGCTTGATGGAGTGGCTTGAACAGAGGCGATGATAGAGAGGTTTAGATAAAGGCAACAATAAAAGTAGACAAGGGAGAGGTGAAGCTGTGAGATTGTTTTAGGAGGGAGGGATCGGCAAGGATCATGAGGTGGTGCTTTTTTGGTTATGCTACAGAGTTGCTTAGTCTAAGGTAATAGTAGAGTGGAAGTAGATTAGGTGCTCTGTTTCTTTCATTGAGCTTTCTGTAGAACTTTTAAGAGAAGTGAAATGTTATGGTGGTTCTTCTTGTTGGTAGAGTGGAGTAGAGAGAGGGTGGCTTAAAGGATTGCGAGGCTAAGATTAGTTAAAACTCCCCCTTATTTCATGACTTAAATGGTTAAATCAAAGGCAGAGAAAGGATGTGAAACATTCTCCAGTGAGTCTTCCGGTTCATTCAAACCCGACTTAGTTCAAATGAACCGATGATTTAATCATGAATCAAAACCCGTTTGCATAATATGTAAGCTGGTTTTTATTCTAATTTGGATGTTGTTTAGATGGGATGTCAAGCTGGTCAACGGTCCAAAATGGTTCAACTGGCTGATTTGGCTTAGACTCTAAAAGCATGGGCAAAAACCTTCATTTTAGAAGGTGAAGATCATCATTTTGCTTTGAAGTTGAACAAAAGATACCATTAATTTTAACCATTCCTTGTTATTTTCAATCATAATAATCATCGCATATCCCAATAAGTTAATTTCACATCAAAGAGGAGCATTTTAAAAGGCACTATTTACGCTAAAATTAACTTTGATGAAAGTGTACGTGATAGAAGTGTTGGTTTTGCATTTGTCATCCGTATACCTCATAGTGACTTTTGGTAGTAGGAGATTTTGATACTCTTAATTTCTCAGTCTCTATGATCAAGCTTTATGCGGCTTGGACGGGTATTTTTTATGTCGTCCGGATTCTTCATGCTCAAAGGCTCTTGATTAAAGGTGATTACATGTCGTCATTTCTTGGTTGCAGAAGGAAAATTGCCCTTCTAGCCCCACTAATCCGATTCTTAGGGACATTTGATCTATCCTGCGAGAGGTTAATTGCGTTCAGATCCATCATATTTATCGTGAAGCCATTCGACGACGGATCTGAAGGTTGAATGATCCATGTCGTTCTCTTTTGCAGTAAATTTTGTATTCGAATCTATCTCGGCTGATTCGCATTAAAGTAGTGTGATAGTTTAACTATATTAAAAAAAATACTATTACATAATAAAGAAAGATAATGAATGGTTCTAAAGTTGGAATGGCATTTTTTTTTTAATTTTTTTTTGTGGCCCACCTTGGTTGGCTACCACTCGGTGGCCATGGGTAGACCAAATATCTGCGCAAATCCACCACATGCTATCATGTCATGGCCTGACGTAAGAGGGAATGTACGCATGCTTTTACGTTCAGGTAATTGACTCGACTTAATAGAGATCAATCAAGTAGGCCCCACCAGAATACTTCAATCATGACCTTTAAAATCAAATCAGAGGGGTCAGATGTTCTCATCTATTCATAATAATAGAAAAAAATAAGGGCATTCATGTAAATTCGCACCTGCGGGACAAGGTTACAGGTCAGCTAATTCGCCGCCGCTAAGCTAAGCATCGGATTTGTTATTCACGTGTTACCCTTAAAATTATTACAAATAACATTACTGCCCTTAAGATTTATTTCCCATCTAAAAGGTAAGGGGTATTTTGGATATAAAATCAAATATCGAGGGCTTTCTATTACCTCTTGATCCACTTCCTCGTGATATAATGCTTGGCGCAGTGGAACAAGCAAGAGGCCGTTCGGCGGAGCTCGACACGAACCCTAAAAAACGCTCTATTTTTTTTCTGGCTTCTTTAAAGGGAGATGCAGGTGAGAAGAAGCGATCGAGCGCTGAATTTTTGTTATTCTTTGATAGATTTTTGTTTAATTTGTGATTCTTTTTGACGTTTTATTATGAATTTTTGGTGACATTTATGAGCAGACAAGAACGGTTGAGGTTGGAAACATCTCAGATCTGGCTGGTGAGTGGGAGATTCGGGAGTTCTTCTCCTTTTCCGGCGACATCGATAACGTCGAGATCCGGTGGTTAGATTCCTTGATTCTATTTATGTTTTACTTTTTTTTTTTTTTCAATTCTTTTGAGATTTTTTCGTTGAGTATTTTGGTGCAAGTATGGACTGGGGTTGGGTTTTTTTGTTTGATTAGGATTACGGTTTAGACACGTTAGAATGAATTCGGATCCTTCTGACATTGTTGGTTTTTCATCCGTGTAGTGATGCTGGGAATCGGAGGACTGCGTTCGTTACCTTCAAAGATCCGAAAGCGCTCGAGATCGCATTACTACTATCGGTATTTCCACTCTTTGTATTGCTTTAGTTCTTTCCATTTCTTATATAGCATGTATTCATTGTTGCTTTAAATTTGGTTTATTTTGGAGAAAACGTAAGGGAAGCTAAAGAATGAAATGTCGTATTTCTTGGTCGTGTGTTGGGTAATATGGTAGATGTTCTGATCAGTTATTGTGAATTATATGATTGCTTTCATACTAATACTAAAGTGAGCTCTCTGCTCCATTTTTTGATACATTTATGCAGCATTTTGCTATGCAACAGGGAAGGATGCTTTCTTTCTTTCTTTCTTTTATGCTATTATATAATCATGGAATAATATTTGTTGTTGGTTATGTATTGCGGTTGAGGTGTTTGATGGGTCTGGAGGAAACGCCTGATGTCAATTGAGTGTTATCTCAAAAGGAGAATAATTGGGTTAACGTTTTATATCTCTAAATTTTAGAGTATTCTCATGAAGTTAGTGATGTATGTTGGTGCAATCAGAAAAAGAGGATTCAGTGATAGTATTATCAGTATATTGACGAAAGTGCCTTGTTCCATGTGGTGAATTAAAATATAACATCTTGTTAGGGCTGCTGAAGTTGGTTTTCTACATTTGCATAAATGTATAATAAATGTATTTGTGCAGAATTGGAAGCATTGAATGAGTATTTTATTCTATTATCTATCATCTTTTCAAACCCAGTATCTCTAATTTGTAGATCACAAGCTATATAATTTAACTTCTTCAGAAAAGAAGTGGAAAGTCTAATGAGGACAAGAAGAGCATATAAGTTTTCCTATGTGCTAACTGTTGAATGGCCATAAAAGCTCAGTAGCAAGAAGATTTTTGGCAAGAGATTATCTTTAGAGAATACTACATAGATTGTGGGGAATGAGGATGTTGGCTCATTTCCTTCTTGGTGCCTCAAATTGGGAGCATGTTGTGGAATGCAAAGGCGGCCTGTGGGATGTGTTTCCTTATGAGAAGGAAGAGCGAAGAATATTGGTTGGAACAGATGTATGGTCAGGGGAAACAGCTTAAGGGGAAACAAGTAGTTGAATATAGCTTGTTTTTTTTTTGTATTTTTTGAATGTGGAAGAATTCTGAGATGATTTGTACTGATATAGGTGGCACCTTATTGAATTAGTTGTCTCTCATACCTTGGAGATAACTTTGAATTATAAGTCAATAGTCTATGAGTTTTTTTTCTTTTTTAATCTGTATTGATTTTTTTTCCTGGTTCTTCACTATGAATGCTATGTCTATACAGCTCATTTTATGGTTTCTGAATCTTGTTAATTGTTTATTTTGTTTATATCAGAAGGAATTAAACAAATGGAATGGCAATCAGTTTTTAGGTGAAGTTTATTATCCAACATAATTTTTAATTTGCCTAAAGTGAATAGTATATTCAAACTGTTGAATAGTGACATCTTATTGATTTTCACGTACATTAGAATATTCAGTGGCTTAAAGTTATTTCCTAGTTAGTGGTTGGACTTGCCTTTAGATTAATGTCATTTGAAGGCTTGATTGGCTTCTTGAAACTTATATTGTCATTGTTCCTTATGCAGGGAGCTACAATAGTAGATCGGATTGTGAGTATAAGTCCTGCTGAAAATTATATCCCTAGAGTTGAGGAGGTATAAGAAACCCATTTTTATGGCATTCAGTTTTCCAGCTAAATTGCTTTAGTTGTTTCCCTGGTTATATGATCTTTATTGGAATTCATGCAGCAAGCCATGGTAAATCAGATGACAAGTGCAGCTCCTCTTGGAAATCATGCAGCAACTGTTGAGGTGTCTGTAAACTCCATTATAATTTGTACTGAAACCCTTCAATGTTGTACAGGTCAAAGCTTTTTGTATTTATGATCTTTTGATCAAAGGAAAATAATGACTTTTCATTTTTGCAGACTAAAAGTAGTCCTATAGGTGGACAGATTTATGTCAGTAAAGCCCATGATGTTGTGACAAATATGATAGCAAAGGGCTCAGCAATCAGACAAGATGCTGTGAACAAAGCTAAAGCATTTGACGAGAAGCATCAGTTGACGGCCACTGCATCAGCCAAGGTCATTTCCTTTGATAGGCGGGTTGGCCTTTCAGAGAAAATAACAGTTGGCATCTCAGTTGTCAATGAGAAAGTGAAATCCATGGATCAGGTGTTGCATGTGTCTGATAAAACAATGGCAGCCTTAACTGCAGCAGAGCGAAGGTTGAATGATACTGGCACAGCTGTCAAATCTAATCGGTACTTCTATAATTTCCCTATGAAATTAACCTTTGAACCATGTCATGGAAAAATTAAAATAAGTAGCTGAAAGAAGATGAATGACCACTCCGTTTACTCCGAATATTTTTTTGTGAGGGGAACAAAAGAAAAAAGGCACTGCCAGTCTTAACTGTATCATGGGAGTGAAAGTTGAGCGATACTAGCACAACTATCAAAAGTAATGGTACTCCTTTATAATTTCCCTCAGAAAGAAACCTTTGAACCATGTCATGGAATAATTTAAAATAATCTGAAAGAGGAAAAAGACCAGTACACTAACTCTGGGTATTTTTTTGTGAGGGGAATAAACAGTGAAAATAATCGTGGTACCAAAGGCTGTCTTGCATGCAGTTGTTGAGAATATGCTTTGGAAACAGATCCTGTTAGATTTGTCCAGAGTGGAAAAGCATCTGAGATATGCATAGGGCATCCATATAGGTGTAAAAAGCTGCTTGGAAGATTTTTTTGTGTATCTATAAAATTGCTAACAGACCACAACTGTTTTATTTCTTTTGTAGTTTGCTTTGTTTCCGATACATTTCCCACTAGTTTTGCTCATGCTTATCATTTTCTTTCCTTCTGTCTCTCATTTCCTGCTTCCTGTTTACGTGTGTTTCCTACACTATAAGTGGCAACCATCTTATACACATTCAAATGTTAATTTATCAGAAATTCTAGATTTGAGGCTTTTTTTGGTGAATCTTCCAAAGGGTCAGGTGGCAACAGTCATTAAATTGTGTTGATTTGCATGCCAGCTATGGCAACAGTCATATTGCAAGCAAGTTGTCAGCTGGAGGGTGATTTATCTAACAAAATATTATCTTTGTTTTAATTGCTATATCATATTTCTGTTATCTGTTAATTTCTAGCCCCAATTATTGCCCTTTTATCCATTGGTGCACAAGGACTGAAACTTCTTAGCATGAATCATGAGGTCAATTGCTGATTTTCTATCATCTGGATGTATAGGTATGTAACTGCTGGAACAACTTGGTTAAATGGTGCTTTCAGCAAGGTGGCAAAGGCTGGTCATGTTGCGAGTACAAAAACAAGAGAGAAATTCCAGTTGGCAGTATCAAATTTAACTGCAAAGGTAAGATAATGATTTATCTATGATTTTGCTTGAGTTAGTCTTGTAGAACCAACATATGTTTATTTGAGATTCAGAAACCTGATGTCATTCATATTGCATTTTGACAGAAAATTGTTGAATTATTTTTTCATTTTATGATTTAGTAGGACTAATTATGGATAGATTAAATTACTAGGAGGAATATGTTCTATGAATCTGTCAAGAGCAAGAACTGCCTCTTAGGGAGGGGAGATAATGAAACATTTTGTTTAGTGAAGGATTTATAAGGGCGTGGATGCTCTTTTTGAGGGAGTCAACAATACATATTCAGTTATATGTTACAAATTAACTTATCGTTTTCTCAGTTTTTTTTTGCTTTGCAATGATGCTCCTCCATCATTTTTTTGACATTCAAGATTTAGTTTCTTATTGAGGTGTGTTTACTTGATTTTTATCATGTACATTATGGCCTGATTGGTTCGATGTCAGTAATTTATTCTGGAAGATTTTTTCTTCTGCTTATTTATACACTTTTGTAAGCTTTTCACTTTTAGTCACTTTAATCATTTTGAAATCACTCAACCCTCAACTCAGCTCAACTAAGCCTTTTTCCAATTACCTACATGAATATGCTTCTTCCACTTTGCTTTATTTAGGATTAAGTCTTTAGTAGATTCATTTTTAAAGGATCTGACGGAGTTTTATGTTGGTTGTCAGCTACCTAATGCAACCCTCTTCCTTTACTTGGGCTTGGGACCAGCCTTGGCGGAGTTAATCATTTTGAAATCACTACATTTCTTAAATGAATTTCTACTGCTTGTGGAAAAAACTTAATTTAATTGACAAGCTAATATAATCTATATATGGATATGCTTGCTTCATTGAAGTATGATATGATGCCCAGCCATTTCCTGCTGGCCTACCAAGGATCGGGCTTGGTCCACTTGACTGGCTCAGATCCAATCATTAAAAAAAAAAAAAACTAAACTATTATATATCAAGTCAACTTGGCACCATGAATCGAGTCGACTCGGCAAGGCCCTAATCTTGTAACCCAGTCTGAGACCATCACCATTGCCAGAGAAGAAGGGACTTGGATCCCCCCAATCCTGGTCGAAATAATCGAAGGAGCCTTGGGCTCTTCTATTTAAAGCCCCTTCCTCCACATTGGAGATCGATTGATCCTGACAAGTTCTTTTTCTGGTGAGCCCGCTTCCCTCATTCAGTGACTGGAGTAGTGTCGAAGGCAAGTATACCTTCTTCCCTCTCCCAAACCTCTCTTAAATTGGGTTATGGGTAACTGTTGCTGCTGGTCCTTGTCAAGGACTGCTAATTTTGAGAAGCAGAACTTCTCCCCTATTTCAAGGGGGGTCGATTGGAGACCACTGTTGTTGTTGGATCCTTGTTCTTGGTTTTCCTCCCTATTCTTTTCTTGATGAAGCATTGTCACTGACAGCTCCCCATCCTAGTGCTACGTAGGTGGCTGACCGACTACCTGCTTTGCTTGGGCTACCATTGTCCCCTTTCGTGGAGACAGGATGAAGAAAGGGGAAAGGATTGACCTCTCTTATTTTTCCCTCTCCTTTCCCTCTCTACTTTCTCTCTCCTTTCTTTATCTCTCTTCTTTATTTTCTCCCATATTTTCTCTCTCTAGAGCAAGATTATTCTCTTCATCCCTCTAATTGACCTCAGGTGGGTTCTGGCCCAAGGGTTCCTTCTTTTGATCCTCAGCGTGCCAGTTGTGGGGTTAGCCTGCACTAGCAACCACATGTTATATTGGTACCCACTTGGACCTTCGTGAATACCATTGGACCCCACCTTTGATTGCTAAATTACTGGGTTTGTGGGAGTGCAAAAAAATTGAATTATTTTTCTCCCTTATGGTTGAGGGTTGATGGTGCCCACTCCAATGATTGGGGCTATCAATCTCAAGAACTAGAGAATTAGTTGCATGTCCATGAGCTATCTTTGACTAATGGTATGCCTCTACTTCTAGTGCTTTATTATTGTATACTTATTTTATTAAAAATCTCTGTTGTTCAGGCTTATTTATTTATTTAAAAAAATAGCATGAATATTTTATATTAAAAACATGAAAATTATTTATTCATGGTTTTATATTATGAAAATTATTCAGCATATTTCTTATACATTTGAAATCAAAAATTTATTTATGCATTCCTTTGCATAAATGCGATATTATTCTAAAATTATGGATCAAGCATGATATATTCTTTTTGAGGGTGACATATTCTTTTGACATGGTACTAAATTCTGATGCATTGAAAATCATGTTGATTTAAATGGACATGAGTATATTACCATTTGTATAAAACTCATGGATTTTTGGATTGATTTTATAACTGATAATTTAGTTGGAAACAGAAATCATTCTTAATCTCTGATTTGACTATGATTCGAACCTTGCCATTAGGGTAACTGTTGGCCACGTCATTTAGAGCTACTTTTCTTTCAGATCTAGCCAGCTGGGGCTAATTGTTGGCACAAGCTACTTGTCATGTTCTGTTTTTAGGAACTAATCTCTTTCAGACTTGGTCAATCAAAACTGATCATTGGTACTTGGCCACTGGAATGTTTTATCCATGTGAATCGGAGCTAATTTTCTTTTGTGCCTAGTCGATCGGGGCTGATTATTGACATATACTTTATTCAGAAGCTAGTCTCTTTCAGACCTTATCATGGGGCTGATTGTGGCCATTTTTGCAAAAGATTAGGGAGAAAAGATTTTAAAATGGTTCTCTAAAATAGCAAGGAAAAAAGAAAAGGAAAAGACAAGACAAGTCTTTTGAACTAATGCACTAGATGTTTTGAAAACACAGTTATATTATGCTATGCTTACTCTATATGCACTTTTGTTTTAGAATTGACAAGTCATTTTATTTTGTGACTGATACACTTGCTGTATATATGTCTGCATCTGGTATATCATGATGTGTTTCATCCAACTAGACGTAAGGTCACTTACAGAGCTGTTAGCTCACTATACGTTCTTGCTCAGTTTCAGATACCGAAGGCTAGTGTGACCAGGGCCTGGGATATGAGCTGGAGTGTTAGAAACATTTAATAACTTTATTACTAGTCAAGTTTAGATTTGTAGTTGATAGTAGCATTATGTTACCTTTTGATTTATTATTTTGACCTTGTAATTTGACATATTATTGTTATAAATTAGAAATTTTGACAATTATGTTAATCTCTGTTTGTTACTACCTCATATTATTTAAGGATGGATTGCATACTTGATATTTGAGAATTCAGATAGGCCTGGTATATTCTGTCGGTTCAACCTACAGGACATGTCTCAACTTAGGATGTTGGGATCAGAGCATCACACATGATCCATACGAGTGCCTGGATGTTGTGCCATTGACACCTGACACAACATCAACCCACCAATCAGTGTCAATTGTTGGTCAAAATGACTTCAAAGCCGACCTTAAAACTTGGAAGGCCAATTGCCGAATTGTTGGCTATGAGATTAATCTCATGGAGATTCCACTAGGATTGGATTTGCAAAGTGTTGATATATTTTTATGATGCATCGGAAGAAGTATTTGTGGATGTTAAAATGTTGTGGTTTGTATTTTAGATTATAGGGTGCACAATTGCAACGTGACCTTTCCTTTAGAAGAATATTAGAAGTATGACTTTTAGATTCTAAAATGACAAAATCGTCAAAAATTACTAGATGGCTTGACCTGATGTTGATCATGATAAAGTGCCATGGGTTAGTCTATTATGCCAGAGTCAACACAGTGTTGGCAAGTTTGATGTATTAAGTTTGATGTTGGACTAGGAATGAGATATCGGAGCAGGTGGTGTCATGGTAGAACTTGTCAATCTTATTTCTTGCCTGAAGTCTCTCTAACTGATAAATTGGCATTAATTTCAGGTGGTTGAAAGCTGTCCAATCTCTTTATGAAGCCCTTCTTGCCTTCATGTTCTCCAGATATATCATATTTATTGAAAAAAAGCAGTGATCATGAGTGAGATGGTGAATTATAAAATATGGGCATGGATATAGACTTCTAATACAACAAGAAGATACAAAGACTGTGATTCGTAAAGTCTGGAAAATATAAGACACTGGCAATTCTGATGCAGTGCTTAAAAAGATTAGTTTCTTTCTATATCTAATTACATCATATCTGACAAAAAATATTCTTGGTTTGTGAAAAAACATAAAATTCTATGTCCTCTTCACTTCTCCCTTATTCTCTAGTTTAAAGGGCATGTAGTGATGAATGTTTAGAGAGTTCTATATGTATAGGGGGGGAGAAGATGAGGGTGAGATATCAAAACCTAACCGTGCAAGGAAAGAGCAAGAAAAAGAAAAAAAGGAAAGAAGAAAGAAATGGAAAAGGAAGAAAGAAGAAAAAAAGGAAAGAAAGAAAAAGAGAAAAAGAGAAAAAAAGGAAGAAAGGATAAAAGAAAGAAGGGAAATAAAGAGTCAAAAGAAAGGAAGAAAAGAAGGAAAGAAATAAAAGAAATAAAGAAAAATTAATGTAGAGGGACAAAGGGACTGGGGCACTCTACCAAAACAACCATTGAAATAAGGCAGGACAATCGGGCATCCCGATCTATGAAGAAACTGAGGCACTCTCATCTCATGGGATTTAGAGCCGTGACCATGAGTAATTATAAATTTGGGTTTTGAATATGCTTGACCTGATCTTAACTTGTAACATGAGAAATTTTAGAAGTATTTGGAACATGACTGGATTTTATTTTTGCAATATTTCTAACCATTTTTTTAGGAAATAAATTGATACTTGAATTGACATGCTTTCCAACACTTATTGGTGGTCTGTGCCTAGGGTGTATATTTATGCCTAGTATGTATCAGTTATGTACCTGGCTACTTTAAGGAAGTACTGTGCTTCATGGATGAACAAATTCTCATATCCTAAATTAATACATTGTAGAATGCAGAAATGATATAATTTTCAATAAAACTGATAGGATCATGATGTCAGCACTTGGCAGGACAGTAAATTATCTTAATCTAAATTAATGCTGTGAAGAGTGTGGAAACAGGATCATCATCAGAAGCAATAAGATTGTGACATCATTGAGTGTATAACAAACACATCTTGGAATGGCTTCACTTTATAAGTGGAGCTTTATCCCCACTTCAGCAGAAGGGGCACAACAAAGGGTGAGACTTGAGACAATGTTAAGGTTGCTTCATTGTCACCTGGAGGTTAAGGATTCAAAATATGGAAACATCTTCACATGCAGGGTTAAGACTATATATATCTGACCCTCTCTAAGTCTTTCAATGGTGAGAGCCTAGTGACTTTGATCGCCTTTTTGATGGAACGGGCACGAGAAAAAGAAGCTTCAAAAGTTATAGATGTGTCTCTGTTGCAGCCCTTTTAACTCCTTTTGCAGACTATCAGACTCCAACTTCTACTCAAGTTATAAAAAGGGAAATCTACTCTGACTGGGGAAGAATCTCTATAGAATCCCAATTCACTGTTCTTCAATACTTACCTGTTCACAATTAGTTACTAGTTGATGCTGACCCAATCCTGGAGAGTACATGATGATCTGAAGGAAACTGGTGATTCAACTCCAAAACTTTCAGGCAGCAGTGTTGTAATTTCTGAAAGTTAGCAAACTATACTTTTTTTAATGATCTACTTCATGGTCCATCTCTGGCCTGATTTTGCTCGATATAATGACTTCTCAAACTCATTGATAATGCATTTTATATCATAGATCTTTCCAAAAGTGCCCAGATGCCCTAACAAGAAGGCTTTAGAAAGGAATTTAATATTAAGGCTTTGAGGCTATGTTTGTGGGTTTGCTGTTTATTACACATATCGAGCCGTTGCCCTTTGCCATAAGCATATGGAAAATCTTACTGGATTTATCAAATGGCATGTCTGTGCGTACAGAATTGCAGCTAATGTAATCTGGTTTCTAATTTTAGTTTAGAATCATTAATGTTCCATTTTACAGACCCAAAAGGAATTGAAGAAGGGTTCTTTACTGCAATGTAACCATTTAATTTTGTATCTGTAGTAACCTATTTAGAA
This sequence comes from Calamus simplicifolius, assembly GCA_900491605.1. NCBI lineage: Eukaryota > Viridiplantae > Streptophyta > Magnoliopsida > Arecales > Arecaceae > Calamus > Calamus simplicifolius. The sequence goes on along the minus strand of UESW01004566.1, from coordinate 104,093 downwards.
TTGAGTTTCATTTGACTTTCTGGCCTTCACAGATGTTGCTTCTTGCAATCATTTTCAGATGAGGGAAAGAACATGAGCCAATTTATGTGCTTTGGTCTATAAATTTTGCTTTCTTACAAAATGTGGATTTATCAGCTCTTTGCATCTGTTAGTGGCTTAAGTATTTATTTTCCTCTTAGGAATTTACAGTTATTTTTGTGTAATGTGTACATGTTTTTCCATGCAGTACTTTGTAATGAATAACAATTACCTTTGTTAATGAGATTCATTGAGGTCAGAATGTCCTTTGTGTGATGTAGTAGGCTCTTCTTTATATGGAAAATGTCTTTAGTGGATTCTATCTTTTCTTGCCTGAGCTTTTATTGAGGTTAAGCATTTATCTCCTTGTATCATTATGTATTTTGATTATAAACCAAATGGCTATCAGTTGTTTTCATATAGCAACTAAGTGGTCTTGTGGTAAAAGTGGATATGGTGCATTTTTGTGAAAGACCAAATAGGATCATTAGATTTTCGCCTGGTCTGTTAGGAGTATTTTTCTGCTAACCACACTGCTCACTCTCTCTCTCTCTCTCTCTCTATCTGTCACATTGTTGACTACTTTTATAACAAAACAGGATCCGGTTGTTGCTGCATAAGCTAGATAATTTGGCGTGGCAGAAGACCTCAACACTCCAAGCTGGAATTAGGTTACAGGATATGGTCCGCATTGGTGTCATTGGGTCCATCGCTTAGATTGCTGGCGCTGGTGGTGCAAGATGAGTGCAGTTGTCCATCATTGTTGTTGATTGCCTCACATAGTGATGTATTGATCCATGTAATTTTCTTTCATTTTTTTTTCCTCATTAAATTCCACCCTTCCCCCTCCCCCCCCCCCCCCCCTCTCTTCCGGGGGTTATTGATTTCAGTTCGAGTGCCATATATTAAGTAAATGAAGCTGCTTGTATTGTGTTGTAACAGTGGAATGCATTCTTTCTGGAATATGATGGTACGCGAAGCTTTTATTTTTTATTTTTTATACCAAGATCTCATTTTTTTTTTATTGTTTACAGCTCTACTTTTAATGACCATGTTGTTGCCCAATAAAACAAAAAAAATGAAATTCGTATTATATGGTTGTGCGCTTGTGCCAAATTTTCTCCATCTATACGGCAGGCAAGCAGATTCAATGTCCTAATATCAGTTCGGAGTGATGATGTTGAAACACCACTTGAAATAATTCCAGTTATTATATTTTACCCCCCTGCAGTGATTGAAATATCATCCAGGGAACGTTCTACTTGCGAAATGATGGTCGTCTACTGGCAACTTAGCTCAAAATAATGACCTTTGTCGCTGTGTTACAATTACCATATCGGATTCAGAAAAGAATATGCATCCCGAGTGTTGGAATAATGACCATTAATTCATGGTCGTCTTCTTAAAAGGAATGACATAGCAGCAAGTCCCATTCATATTTGCAAATGAGACCCAATATGCTATTTATGTCAGATTTGGTTTTGAAAATCTTGTTGGATTTTTTTATCAAAATCAAAGTATAATGTAGAGATGGTATCGTAAATAATGAGAAGTTCAAAGACATAAAAATATTGAATAAGAGCCGAAGGCATTTAGTGATGGCCCTTAGTGGATAAAATTAAAACCTATTTTTAGAGAAAAATATTAAAAAAGCAGGGTAGTTGAACTCATATAAACTACACTCAATATGAATTGGTCTTATTTTGTGTCCATGTTTCTATAAATATTGCAAATTATACCTAATATAATATTATGTTTGTTTCTACAAATATAAGTTGTAGCAGTTCTACAAATATATGTTGTAGTCTTATGGGGTCAGGATATATAAAATTACACCCAATAAATTAGTTTTATTTTGTATGCATGTCAATGTTTTTATTAATATCACAAATTAGTCCCGATATACTGTTAAGGTTTGGTTTTGAAAATCAAAGTCTTACCCATGGGGTTAGGATATACAAACCACTCTCAATACACATTAGTTTTATTTTGTATATATGTCTATATTTCTATAAGTATGGCAAGTTAGGCTCATTATGCTGTCATATAAGGTCTCATTCTTAAAATCAAAATCATAATCTTGTGGAGTTAGGATATAAAAAAGTACAACTCAACTCAAATAAACTCATCTAAGCCTTTTTTTCAACTACATGGGATCGGCTAATGAACCTGCTTCCTCTACTCTGCTCTAATAGATTCATATTTTAAGAGATATGATAAAATTTTATACTGATTGTCAGCTACCTAACGTAACCCTCTTTCTTTATCCAGGCTTGAGACCAGTTTTGGTAGAGTTAAAAAATACACCTAATATGAATTAGTTTTATTTTGTGCACATATTCTTGTTTCTATAAATATCACAAATTAGACCTCATATGCTATTATGTAAGATTTGGTCCTTAAAATCAAAGTCATAATATTGTGAGGTCAAAATATATAAACCACACCCAATATGAATTGGTTTTATGTTTTTGTACAAGTTCATATTTCTATTAATATCACAAATTAGGCCCAATATGCTATAATTTAAGGTTTGGTTATGAAAACAAGTCATAATCTTATTGTGTTAGGATATATGAACCACACCTAATATGAATTAGTTATATTTGTGTTCATGTTTTAAACATATCGCAAATTAGACATATATGTTATTATTTAAGGTTTGATTCTTAAAATAAAAGTCATAATCTTACATGTTTAGGATATATAAACCATACCTAATACGCTATTTTTAAGGTTTAGTTCTTAAAATCAAATTCATGATCCTATTGGGCTAGGATATATAAACCACACTTGATACAAATCAGTTTTATTTTATGTGCATGTTCATATTTTGTATGGTTTTATCTTGTGTGCACGTTCATATTTCTATTAACATCTCAAATTAGACCCAATACGCTATTGTGGAAGGTTTGGTTCTTAAAATCTTTGTCATAATCTTGTAGGGTTAGGGTATTTAAACCACATTTAACATAAATTGATTTTATTTTGTGTGCATGTCCATGTTCCTTTAATATGGCAAATTAAACCCAATACCCTATTATATAAAGTTTGGTTCTCAAAATCAAAGTTATAATTTTAAATGGTCAAGATATATATAAAGCACACCCAATACAAATTAATTTTATTTCATGTGCATATCTATGTTTCTATTAATATCACAAATTAGACCCCATGCTCTATTATATAAAGTTTGGTCCTCAAAATCAAAGTTATAATCTGGTGGAGTCAAGATATATAAACCACATCCAATACAGATTGGTTTTATTTTATGCATATGTTCATGTTTCTATTAATATCACAAATTAGATTCCATACACTATTATGTAAGGTTTGGTTTTTAAAGTCATAGTTATAATCTTGTGAGGTCAAGATATATAAACCACATCCAATACAAACTAGTTTTATTGTGTACATATTTATGTTTCTATTAATACCGCAAATTAAACCCCATACACTATTATACAACTTTTGGTTCTTAAAATCAAAGTTATGATCTTGATATAAAATACACATAGTATAAATTGGTTTTATTGTGTCCATGTTTCTATAAATATTGCAAATTAAACCCAATATTCTATTATGTAAGGTTTGGTTCTTAAAATCAATGTCATAATCTTTTGGGGTTAAGATATATAAACTATACCTAATACAAATTGGTTTTTTTTATGTGCATGTCCATTTTCTATTAATATTGCAAGTTAGACCCAATACACTATTATGTAAGGTTTGATTCTCAAAATCAAAATCATAATTTTGTGAGGTTAGAATACATAAATTCACCCGATATGAAATGGTTTTATTCTGTATGGATGTCCATATTTCTATTAATATCACAAATTAGACCCAATACACTATGTAGGGTTTAGTTCTTAAAATCAAAGTTAAAATACTGTAGGGTGAGTATATATAAACCGCATCGTCCTATATGAATTGGTTTTATTTTGTGTGCATATCCATATTTTTATTAATATACTTGTTTCCATATATGTGTGTACATTCGTACATACGTATGTATGTATGTGTGTGTATGTATGTATGTATGTCTGTTTTTATATATCTAAGTTTTATTTTTCTTCACATTTGATTATCTCAATTGAAAAATAACTCATCTTTCTTTTCTTGTTGAGTGTTTCTTCATCCAATGACAGATGCTTCAATGATAGTGTTGATAAGTAGAGTTGCAACTTGGGCGAGTTAGGTCAAGTTGAGGGCAAGACCTAATCTAGCCTTATTTTTAAATTTTTCAATCTAAACCCTACCCCGCCCGTTAAGGGTAGGGATTTATACGATCCAATCTAATTTAATTCGGTTCTAACTTTAGCAAAATTTTGATTATATCGAGTCAAGTCAAGTTGAGATTTATTGTATCACATTATTGGTTTAACCAAGTTGAATAAAAATTCTAGGATAGAATAATGGTTTGAATTATTTTATTGGATTAATATTTATCAGATTGAGACATTAACCATTCAATATTTTTTGATTGCATATGTAATACATACTTAAAAAAACAAAAGTTTTATGTTATTTATTTATTTATCTATCATGTTAGATTGGGACAAACCGGATTAAGTTAAGTTCGAGTTGAATTGTATCGAGTATGAATTTGATTGAACATCAACTCTATTCCAACTCTATTTTGAGTTTGGATTATAATTTCTAGCCTTGACTCCAATTGAATTTATAAACTCCTAATCCCCTATTGAATGTACATATGATTTAGGTGAAAAGTCTTTGTACACCAGCTTTCAATGCACAAAGCATGTACCTGCCATGCGGATTGGCCGTCCGCGCATATGGAGGCATTGGGCCTTCTTCCGCACCGCACATATGCTAATATGCACGAGCGACCAACCCGCATGACTGATGCATGCCTTGTATACTAAAGGCCAATGCATAAAGACTTTTCCATAATTTAAGTTGGCAGGTTCAAGTTAAGCCCAACCCAAGTTTTACCATGCAGATAAGCATTACTACAGTAAACGAGAGAAGAAGCATCATCGGTGCATAACTTTTTTGCTCTTAGCTCGTATCATGATTAAGATAGGGCCAAATATAAGCCGACAAGCATAACAATCCAAATATAATCCAACAAAGAATGGTATCTCTTCCTTTTAGCTAACATTTTCCCCCTGCCAGAATTGGTACAAACTGTGGCAGCAGTAGCCATAGCACAAGCTATGCTAGCCAAAAGCTACTTGGATCCCTATCCAGATAGATTGAATTATATATATATATATATATTGGTTAAAGGCTCGATGGATTGGAAGTGGTTACCTTGTAAGCAATTATTAGAGGAAAGAAACCTTCTTAGCTTTATAAACTGGCGGGATTGAAGATTTTGATTACGTTCTTATTACATGCAATCAAATATGTTCTAGTTCCAAGTTGTTAATACTACAAGGAAATACTGAGATAGGGACACAAATTTAACGACGCAACTTTGCGTCGCTAAATTGTGACCAAATTGCAACGCCTTAGCGACAACAAAAAATAGCAACGCATTTAGGAACACAATTGCGATGCATAGCTCAAAAAATTAAAAAATATTAAATTTTAATTTAGCGATGCAAATAATACATCGCTATTTTAAGAAAAATTAATATTTATAAAATAAAATTATGAAATAAAAATATTGCGACGCATTTCATTGCGTCGCAATGTTATTTTTTTTAAATCAATTATGTTAAATAGCGACACATTAGCGACGCAATAAATCAGAAAATTAAAAAAATAATTTTTAATTTCGCGACGCAAGTATTGTGTCACAATTTTTTAAAAAAATAAAACATTGCGACGCAACAAGGTGCGTTGCAATTATTTTAAGAAAAATTAATTTTTATAAAATATAATTATGAAATAAAAATATTGCGATGCAACTCAGTGCATCGCCATTTTTTTAAAAAAACTAATTATGTTAAATAGCGACGCAATAAACTAGAAAATAAAAAAAATTAATTTTTAATTTAGCGATGCAAAGAATGCATCGTAATTTTTTTGAAAAAATTTAAATTTTATAAATATAATTAAAAGATAAAAAAATAAAAAATAAAACATTGCGACGCAATGAAATGCATCGCAATTGTTTTAAACAAATTAATTTTATTACATGCATCGGATCGATCGTCGCCGATCGGAATCATGGCTTGGATCGATCACAACCGTCAGATCGTTGCCGATCGGATTGATTGCAACGGTCCGAAATCGATCATTGCCGACCGGGATCATGGCTTGTATCGATCGCAACCGTCGGATCATCGCCGATCCGATTGATCACAACGGTCCGAGATCGATCGTCGACAATCGGGATCATAGCTTGGATCGATCGCAACCGTCAGATCGTCGCCAATCGGATTGATCGCAACGGTCTGAGATCAATTGTCAGCGATCGGGATCATGGCTTGGATCGATCGCAACCGTCGGATCGTCACCGATCGGATTGATCGCAACGGTCCAAGATCGATCCTCGGCGATCGGGATCATGGCTTAGATCGATCGCAACTATCGGATCGTCGCCGATCGGATTGATCGCAACGGTCTGAGATCGATCGTCGCCGACCGAAATCAGGACTTGGATCGATCACAACCATCGGATCGTCGCCGATAGGATTGATCGCAACGGTCCGAGATCGATCATCGGCGACCCGGATCAAGGCTTGGATCGATCGCAACCGTCGGATCGTCACCATCGGATTGATCGCAATGGTCCGAGATCGATCGTCAGCGACCGGGATCATGGCTTGGATCGATCGCAACTGTCGGATCATCGCCGATCGGATTGATCGCAACGGTCCGAGATCGATCGTCGACGACCGGGATCATGGCTTGGATCGATCGCAACCGTCGGATCGTCGTCGATCGGATTGATCAAAACGGTCCGAGATCGATCGTCAGCGACCGGGATCATGGCTTGGATCGAACGCAACCATCGGATGGTCGCCGATCGGATTGATTGCAACGGTCCGAGATCGATCGTCGCCGACCGGGATCATGGCTTGGATCGATCGCAACCGTCGGATCGTCGCCGATCAGATTGATCGCAACGGTCCAAGATCGATCGTCGCCGACCGGGATCATGGCTTGGATCGATCTTAACTGTCGGATCGTCGCCGATCGGATTGATCGCAATGGTCTGAGATCGATCATCGCCGATCGGGATCATAGCTTGGATCGATCGCAACCATCGGATCATCGCCGATATGATTGATCGCAACGGTCCGAGATCGATTGTCGCCGATCAGGATCATGGCTTGGATCGATCGCAACCGTCGGATCGTCGCCGATCGGATTAATCGCAATGGTCCGAGATCGATCGTCGCCGACCGGGATCATGGCTTGGATCGATCGCAACCGTTGGATTGTCGCCGATCGGATTGATCGCAATGGTCCGAGATCGACCGTCGGCGATCGGGATCATGACTTGGATCGATCGCAACCGTCGGATTGTCGCCGATCGGATTGATCGCAACAGTCCGAGATCGTGTTGGCCCAGATGACAACCCAAGAGGGGGGGGGGTGAATTGGGTTCTTTAAAAATTTAAACCTTTTGAAATATTTGTTTGCTTAGTGTGAGTGAAAGTGAATGCAGATGCAACAACAAAATACAATCAATAAGATAGAGATAAAGGAGACACGACAAACACAAAGATTTTATAGTGGTTATGTGTATCCAACACCTACGTCCACTCCCAAGTTCACTTGGGTCCACACTATAATCTTCCTTGATTACAGCCGAGTTGTTTTACAATCTCACAACTCAAACTTATTGTTTTCCCGGGATCACAACGAACCCAACCGGTTTCCGGGCTCACCAGCACAAAAACCCTAACACAAGCTATACCAAGCTTGTACCGAGGTAAGACTACCTCCACTAGTTCAATCCCCCAGATTGAACTAGACACAAACAAAAGAAATATTATTTTTCAAGTACACAGCTCCTCAATGAGCAAATAAACAAGTAAATGAATAAAGTTTAGAAAAGCCTGATTTGTAGTTGTTTGGCTTTTGAGCTTTCTTCTTTTCTTCTTTTCTTCTTTTATTCTTCTCCTTCCTAGATTGAATCAAGCCTCAGCTCCGATTCTTCACAGTTGAAGCAGTTGAGAAGGATTGAAAAGCAAGAAACTGATCCTCTTTCTCCAATTTGGGAAATCCACCAAAACTTTGATTTGAATGCCTTGGATTCCTCTTGAGCTTTTTGGAGTGGAGTGGATTTGAGCTAGAAGGTTTTTCTCTTGAGATTCAGGCTCTCTCTTTTTCGGATTTTTGAATTGAGATTTCTTTATTTCCGTTTTTCTTCTTTGTTTTTCCGTTTTTCTCTATCCTTGTTTTGAATGATAGTCTTCCCTTTTTATAGATTTCTTTCAAACCATTTTTGGAAGAAAACTATCCGTTGGAGTGTACCTTGCAACAAAATATATCCGTTAGAAATAAAGTAAAATAGAAATATTACCGTTAGAGCTGATCTGGCAATTTGATTTTTCATTCCAGGTGGATTGGAGTCGACTCTAACTTTTCTGGAGTTGGCTCTAACTCGAAACACTTTAATCCGTTAATTCTGGAGTCGTCTCTGACTTTTTTGGGGTCGACAAGAAACTTTTCTGGAGTCGGCTCTAACAGACCTGGAGTCGACTCTAAGTCGGGGCCAGAAAAATCAACGTTCTGTCTTTTTTGTGAGAGTCGGCTCTAACAGTCTCGGAGTCGACTCTAACTTCCGTGCCAGATACTGGAGTCGGCTCTGTGATTCTCGGAGTCGACTCTAATGTCTGCAATCTTACCTAACATTAGATTCGATCCAGAATAAGATTTAACTCCTGATTTTGATCATTCAATCGACTTATAATCTGAAAAACTTAATCAAAATCATTAGAGCCTTCAATTGTTATACTCAAATAGTTTTGTTAATCATCAAAATCATCAATTGGGTCAACAATCTCCCCCTTTTGATGATAACAAAAACTTTGAGTATATGCATTCAAAAAATTCATTCGAACCAAAGATTATAGTCATTTTAAAGCTTAAAACATTTTTAATGAAGGATTTGATGCCAATATTCAAAGTGAACTCTTAAAATTATGCATGAGTTCTATATAAGCCATCAATTATGAACATTTAAACTAAATGTACAGAAAATTGCAATTGAGCTTGTTGTTAAGCTCCCCCTGCATTGAATAGCTCTTAAATTATGCATGAGTTCTATATAAGCCATCAATTATAAACATTTAAACTAAATGTACAGAAAATTGCAATTGAGCTTGTTGTTAAGCTCCCCCTGCATTGAATAGCTCCCCCTATATAAAAATCAAATTTTAATTGAACTGATTAAAATTTCAAGTCTCTTTCTTTTTTTTTTTGCATAAACAATCATTTCTCCTCTTTCTTTCTTTTTTTTTTGCATATTCAACCATCTCTCATTAAAATTTCAAGTCTTCTTTTATTTTTTTTTGCATATTCAACCATCTCTCCCCCTTTTTGTTATCAGCAATAAGGAGAGTATTAGATAAAGAAAGTTATTAGAGAAAAATTGTTGGTTCAATAAGACATAGGGATTCAAGCAGTCAATCATAGACAGATTTGAAAATGTAATTGCATTACATAAGTAAGAAACATTACATAAGTTGATTCAAGTACATTCCAAAGTGAGATACATTAGATACTCAAAATTCCTAAATACAAACTATCAAAGTCAACCTAAGATACAAAAGAGTATCAAAATCAAAATCAAAGTCAGATATGTTTGAATACAATTTTCTTCAAGTGACCTATGATTTCCATTACATCATCTTTTTGAGATTTCTTAAAATTTTCAAGACAAGCTTCAATCTGTGAGACTGCAAGGTCAATGTCTTTCTTCAGTTGACCAGTTGCATGAACATAAGATCCCGAGCCATCAGCAATGCGAAGCATCCTTTCAAAGATTTGTGAAGTTCAGCACCAAAGGATTCAACAGAGTTGCTTATGGAAAAGGAAATCATGTCAAGTCTCGAGTTAAGTTCTTCTTTTAGCTGATTGAAGTCTTCTTTTAATTGATTAATCTCATGAGATCTCTGACTGTCATATTCAGCAAGCAAGGCTCTCAACTGACCAATCTGCTCATCAGAGAATCTCCCAGAAGCAGTAACAGACAGATGTGGAGGAGAGGGAACTGTGCTCGGTCCAGCTTCTGAAGGTCCAGCTGTAGATGGTCCCGCAATAAATGGATCAGGGACTGATGGTCCCGCAGTGGATGGTCCAGGGATATCTTCTACTCTGGCCTCTTCAGTTCTATCTCTCTCAGCTCTTTCATCTCGTCCTCCTTTCATCCAGATACCATTTAACTTCTTGAAGCCCATCCGATGAATAGTAGAAATACTATAATAGTCAGTGTGCCTTAATTTCCTTAGGGGTTCATTATCCATAATTAGCACACCTTGGCTTCTAAAGATCAATGTCAGAACCATACCATATGGCAGTGTAGATCTTTTCTTTGTAGCAGCCTCTGCCATATAACCAATCATCATGCCAGCTAGGTTGACTGGCTTTCCAGTTATAATACAATCCATCAAAAGAATGTCTCGCTCCGAGACGTACTCAAATCTACCAATTTTGGGGAATAAAATTCTTCCACATATGTTGTGTAGTAACCTGAGCTCCAGATTTAATTGATTAGCAAGAATTTTCTCAAACTCGGTTACATTCCTCCCTAACATTCTTGACAATGCACCACTTCTATCATCATGCTGATATTCCATAATACCAATTGTGGGCATTTCCAACAAATTTCCAAGGATTTCAGCAGTTATTACAACTCTTGTTCCTCTTACAATACTGATTAAACCGCCTTCTCCTCTACTCAAATCATTGTAAAATTCTCTCACAAGGGCAGGATAAGTGGGCATATCTAATGAACAAATATTTTTCCACCCCATTTCTTTTAAACATCTTCCTATTGAGAAGCCCTCCGACTCAAAGAAATCAAAATTGACCTTTCTTCCAGTTGTGATAGTCTTACCGGCTAGTTGATCTACTTTGGGTGAAGAGGGAGAAGGAGGGGAATCTTCTTGAGTGGCTGAAGAGGAGGATGGCGAGGGTTGCCTCCGAATCGTGCGTCGCCTCGTGGGAACGGACGCTCCTCCGACGAAACCGCGCCTCTTGGGTGCCATTGAGAAGATTGGAATGTGTAATCAAAGGTTTTGAGAAGGTTGGGGAGGTTGGAAAGGCTTTGGAACTTCTTGGAGGGGTTTTGGGAGACGGATGAAATGATTTGGGGTCGACTCCGCCTTTTTATTTTTGACCTAGTTTGACCTAGAGTCGACTCCCGAAAACTGGGTGTCGGCTCCGAACCAGAAAGTCTGTCAGCGCTCGAATTAGAGTCGGCTCTATAGAAGCCGGAGTCGGCTCTAATTGCTTAGATAGAACATCAAAAACTAAGGTGTCGACTCCACAAACTGTTAGAGTCGACTCTAACAGTTTCAGAGATAAAAAATCAAGTTTCAAGGATCTGAAACTATTCAAATTAATCATCAAATTCTAGTTAAATGTTCCTTAGCAATTGGGGAAACAATGAATCAAGATCTAGATAGATTTCCTTATTGAATATCGAGATTTTTCAAGAAATTGATGAGATCTAGATAGTTGTTCTTAAGAGTTTCAGAAAATTATTCCAAAGGATCACAAACTCCTAATTCTCCTCTAAGATAACAAAATCTCTCTTCACTTAAGGGTTTGTAAATATATCTGCCAGTTGTTCTTCAGTATTCACATAATCAAGACAAATTTCATTATTGGCAACATGTTCTCTTATAAAGTGATATCTAATTTCAATATGCTTTGTTCTTGAGTGTTGAATTGGATTTTTAGTTAGATTGATTGCACTTGTATTATCACATCGTATAGGTGTTATCAAGTGTGATACCATAGTCTTCAAGTTGTCTCTTAATCCATAGGATTTGAGCACAGCAACTTCCAGCTGCAACATATTCTGCTTCAGCAGTAGATAATGCAACCGAATTTTGCTTTTTGCTAAACCATGAGATTAAGTTACTTCCTAAAAATTGGCATGCACCACTTGTGCTTTTTCTATCTAACTTACATCCAGCATAATCAGAATCAGAATAAGCAATCAGATTTAATGTTGAGTCTCTAGAATACCATAAACCTACATTTTTTGTTCCACTAAGGTATCTAAGAATTCTTTTAACAGCAATTAAATATGATTCTTTAGGTTCAGACTGAAATCTAGCACATAAGCAAACAGCAAACATTATGTCTGGTCTACTTGCAGTTAAGTAAAGTAGGGATCCGATTATACCTCGATAATATTTTTGATCAACCTTCTTACCTTCTTCATCTTTGTCCAGTTTGCATGAAGGACTCATTGGTGTTCCGAGGGGTTTGATTGATTCCATACCAAACTTCTTTAGAATTTCTCTTGTGTACTTTGTTTAGTTGATAAAGATTCCCTCTTTGCTTTGTTTGATTTGGAGTCCAAGGAAGAAATTGAGTTCTCCCATCATGCTCATTTCAAATTCTCCCTGCATTAACTTAGCAAACTCTTGACATAGAAGATTGTTAGTAGCACCAAATACAATGTCATCAACATAAATTTGAACTACAAGTAAATCTTTATCTTTTCTTTTCAAAAACAATGTTTTCAACATTTCCTCTTGTAAAATCATTTTCAATCAAAAATTTACTTAGTCTATCATACCAAGCTCTAGGTGCTTGTTTCAAACCATATAAAGCTTTGTGCAATTTAAAAACGTGATTTGGAAATTCATGATCTTCAAATCCCGGTGGTTGCTCAACAAATACTTCTTCATTTATTAATCCATTTAAAAATGCACTTTTAACATTCCTTTAAAATAAATTAAAGTTCATGTGACATGCAAATGCAAGTAATAGCCTAATGGCTTCTAATCTAGCTACAGGTGCAAAGGTTTCATCAAAATCAATACCTTCTTCTTGATTATATCCTTTTGCAACTAATCTAGCTTTGTTTCTAATTACTATGCCATTTTCATCTAGTTTATTTCTAAAAACCCATTTTGATCCTATAACAGAATGATCTTTAGGTCTTTCCACTAATGTCCATACATTATTTCTAGTGAATTGGTTTAATTCTTCTTGCATAGCTAACATCCAATTATTATCTTTTTCAGCTTCTTCAATGGTTTTAGGTTCAATTTGAGAAACAAATGCAAGGTGATTACTAATATTTCTCATAGATGATCTAGTTCTTATTCCTTGAGATGGATCACCTATAATCAATTCCTTGGGATGACTATAAGCGTATCTCCAATCTCTTGGTAGTCTACATCATTATGATTAGTATTAATAACATCAGCATTAGGCAAATCATTATCTTTAGCTTCTTGTTCATGATCTGAAGATACATCAATATTAAGTTTTTCAAGATTGTTTTCGAGAATGTTTGTATCTTCCTCATCATCAATCTTTTTGGAACTTGATGCTAAAGATTCATCAAAACTACATGAATAGATTCTTCAACAATTAAACTTCCTTTATTGAATACTCTATATGCTTTACTAGTTGTTGAATAACCTAAGAATATTCCTTCATCAGATTTTACATCAAATTTACCTAAGTTATTTTTACCATTATTATGGATAAAACATTTACAACCAAATGCATGAAAATATTTATGTTGGGTTTTCTATCATGCCATAATTCATAAGGTGTTTTCTTTAAAATAGGTCTTATTAATGCTCTATTTAGGATGTAACATGCTATGTTAATAGCTTCCGCCCAAAAGTATTTCGGGAGTTTACTTTCACATAGCATGGTACGGGCCATGTCTTCTAGAGTTCTATTTTTCCTTTCAACTACTCCATTTTGTTGAGGGGTTCTTGGTGCAGAAAAATTATGATTAATACCATTTTCATTGCAAAAACTTTCAAATAAGTGATTTTCAAATTCAGTTCCATGATCACTTCTTAGAGTCACTATGGTAGTGTTTTTCTCATTTGTTACTTTCTTGAAGAATTTCAGAAATATCGAGAAAGTCTCATCTTTGTGAGCTAAAAACATTACCCAAGTGAATCTAGAGTAATCATCTACTATCACAAGACCATATTTCTTTCCTCCTAGACTTGTGGTTCTAGTTGGTCCAAAAAGGTCCATGTGAAGTAGCTCTAATGGCCTAGAAGTTGAAACAACATTTTTAGATTTAAAAGAACTTCTCGTTTGTTTTCCAAACTGACATGCATCATATTTTGTTATTTTCAAAATCTATTTTAGGTAGTCCTTTTACTAAATCCATTCTAATTAGTTTTGAAATTAGGTGTGTGCTTGCGTGACCTAATCTTCGATGCCACAACCAACCAATCTCATTCATATTAGCATTATTAGCAACTAAGCAATGATTAGTAAACAAATTGTCTAAGTCAATCAAGTATACATTGCCATTTCTATTTTCAATAAAATAATGCTATTATCAATGGGATTAGCAACTGTGCATATAGAAGATTCAAATGATACTTTAAAACCTTTGTCACATAATTGACTAATGCTAATTAAATTATGTTTCAAACCATCAACATATAAGACATTTTCAATATATGTGGAGGGAGTTATTTGAATGTTACCAAACCCCAAGATTTGGCCTTTGCCATTGTCGCCAAATGTAACTACTCCTCCTTTTTTGCTTTCGAGGGTGATGAATTGATCTTTGTCACCCGTCATGTGCCTTGAGCAGCCGCTATCAAGATACCACTTTCGCTTTGATCTTTTGGCCGCAAGACACTCCTGCAAAGATGATCAAGTCTTATGTTTAGGTACCCAAGCTTTCTTGGGTCCTTCATGGTTAGTAGCAATAAAAATTATTCCTTTTGGAACCCATATTTTCTTTCCTTTAATATTTAAGTTTTTATTAGGTTTTAGAATTTTACATTCATAAGATTTATGTCCTTTTTGATTACATTTAAAGCATGTAAAATTACTTTGGCCAGCACGCACAAAAATATTTTTCAGTGATTTTGTTTTCTAAGAGTGTTATACCCTAATCCGGCTTTGTCAAAAACTGCTTTTTGACTATTTAATAACATGTCCAATTTAGTTGAGCTTAAGGTAACTTATCAACTATGTTCTTATATTTTTCAACATCTTTCCTTAATTTATCATTTTTATTGGAAATTAATTCTTTTTCTTTTACCAAAATTTCATTTTCAGATTTAAGTTTCTTAACTTCATTATTAAGATCTTCCTTTTCTTTAATGAAAGTTGAATTTTCATTTTTCAAAAACTTGTACTTATTTTTCAAAACCTTGAAATCGCCGACAAGTTCATTAAAAGCATCAAATAATTCATCAAATGCAAACTCATCGCATGGGTTATCGGAACTTACCTCATCGTTGTCGTCCGCCATAAAACATACATTTGCGACTTCCTTTTGTTCTTCTTCTTCAGAAGAAGATTCTTCGCTATCACTCCAAGTCGCCACATAAGCCTTCTTTTTCTTTTTGTAGGCTTTCTTTAATTTAGGACATTCATTCTAAAATGCCCCGATTTATTACACTCATAGTAAGTCAAGGGTCTTTCTCTTTTTCTTTGTCCTTGTCCTTGTTCTTATCCTTTTCTCCTTCCCACTTTGCTCCAAATTTTTCTTATGGAAGGGTTTCTTTCTCCTCATAAATCTTTTAAACTTTTTAGCTAAAAGAGCAGTCTCTTCATCATCATCATCATCATCATCATCGCTGCTGCTCTCTTCTTCTTTTACAGCTTTGAGGGCAATCACTTTCTTCATCTTTTTGTCCTCCTCTATGTGCTGCTTCATTGTCAACTCATGGGTCATAAGTGATCCTAGAAGCTCCTCTAAGGGCAGAGTGTTGAGGTCCTTTGCTTCTTGGATTGCTGTCATTTTGGCTTCCCATGATCTTGGTAGTGACCTAAGAATTTTTCGAACAAGTTCTGAGTTAGTATATGTCTTACCAAGACTTTTTAAACCATTTACAATATCTGTAAATCTAGTATACATGCATGCAATGGTTTCAGATTATTCCATGCTAAACAACTCATATTTATGAACAAGAATATTAATTTTAGATTCTTTTACTTGGTTGGTACCCTCATGGGTAACCTCTAATCTATCCCAAATCTTCTTTGCGGAATTACATGTGGAGATTCTATTAAATTCATTTGCATCTAAAGAGCAATATAAAACATTCATGGCTTTAGCGTTAAGGTGTGCCATCTTCCTATCATTATCATTCCAGTCCCTTTCGGGCTTAGGAACAATAGTGCCATCAATAACATGTGTGGGTGTACTAGGTCCATTAATTATAACACCCCATAGTTCATAGTCAGAAGCTTGAATGAATATCCTCATTCTAGCTTTCCAATATGAATAATTTGAACCATTAAACAGTGGAGGTCTATTCCTAGAATGACCTTCAGCAAATGATCCAACTTGAGCTGCCATTTGGACCTTTAGCTCTTGATCGTGTGATCAAAATCTAATGAGCACTCGCTCTGATACCAATTGTTGGCCCAGATGACAACCCAAGAGGGGGGGGGTGAATTGGGTTCTTTAAAAATTTAAACCTTTTGAAATATTTGTTTGCTTAGTGTGAGTGAAAGTGAATGCAGATGCAATAACAAAATACAATAAATAAGATAGAGATAGAGATAGAGATAAAGGAGACACGACAAACACAAAGATTTTATAGTGGTTCGGTATATCCAACACCTACGTCCACTCCCAAGATTCACTTGGGTCCACACTATAATCTTCCTTGATTACAGCCGAGTTGTTTTATAAGCTCACAACTCAAACTTGTTGTTTTCCCGGGATCACAACGAACCCAGCCGGTTTTCTGGGCTCACCAGCACAAAAACCCTAACACAAGCTATACCAAGCTTGTACCGAGGTAAGACTACCTCCACCAGTTCAATCCCCAAGATTGAACTAGACACAAACAAAGAAATATTATTTTTCAAGTACACAGCTCCTCAATGAGCAAATAAATAAGTAAATGAACAAAGTTTAGAAAAGCCTGATTTGTAGTTGATTGGCTTTTGAGCTTTTCTTCTTTTCTTCTTTTCTTCTTCTCCTTGCTAGATTGAATCAAGCCTCAGCTCCGATTCTTCACAGTTGAAGCAGTTGAGAAGGATTGAAAAGCAAGAAACTGATCCTCTTTCTCCAATTTGGGAAATCCACCAAAACTTTGATTTGAATGCCTTGGATTCCTCTTGAGCTTTATGGAGTGGAGTGGATTTGAGCTAGAAGGTTTTCTCTTGAGATTCAGGCTCTCTCTTTTTCGGATTTTTGAATTGGGATTTCTCTATTTCTGTTTTCTTCTTTGTTTTTTCGTTTTTCTCTATTCTTGTTTTTTGAATGATAGTCTTCCCTTTTTATAGATTTCTTTCAAACCATTTTTGGAAGAAAACTATCCGTTGGAGTGTACCTTGCAACAAAATATATCCATTAGAAATAAAGTAAAATAGAAATATTACCGTTAGAGCTGATCTGGCAATTTGATTTTTCGTTCCAGGTGGATTGGAGTCGACTCTAACTTTTCTGGAGTCGGCTCTAACTCGAAACACTTTAATCCGTTAATTCTGGAGTCGTCTCTGACTTTTCTGGGGTCGACAAGAAACTTTTCTGGAGTCGACTCTAACAGACCTGGAGTCGACTCTAAGTCGGGGCCAGAAAAATCAACATTCTGTCTTTTCTGTGAGAGTCAGCTCTAACAGTCTCGGAGTCGACTCTAACTTCTGTGCCAGATACTGGAGTCGGCTCTGTGATTCTCGGAGTCGACTCTAATGTCTGCAATCTTACCTAGACATTAGATTCGATCTAGAACACGATTTAACTCCTGATTTTGATCATTCAATCAACTTATAATCTGAAAAACTTAATCAAAATCATTAGAGCCTCCATTGTTATACTCAAATAGTTTTGTTAATCATCAAATCATCAATTGGATCAACACACGGGTTTCAGGGCTTGGTCATCCAGGGCGCATCCGCCAGATAGGGCGACCCCTTCAGCATCTCGATCTCCTAATCCTGCCAGGTACACCCCCTCTAATTTGCTAGTAGCTTTATTATGGGAGAGCATGCCCTATCGGGGTTTCTTAGCCTCAACGATCTTTCTTCTTTACTTTTCTGTGGAACTGTTTCGCGTGTGGAGTTACTGCGAGTTTTCCTGAATCCTTATTAGGCTATTACTTCGAGAGACTAATCAACTACAATCATTAATCATATAAAATTTATTTGCATATGGTCCTGCATCATCCATGGTCCCCATACCGTCTTAGGTTAAATACTCTTGGATTGAATAATTAATATGATTAATTATTTATTTTTTTAAATAAAATATTTATTAAAACTTTATAATAAAGAGTTTATTATGAAGATAAATAATCAATTTGATTGATTATTTTTCTCACATTTATTTTGGTATAATAAATTAGTTATTGAATAAAATAAAAATATGTTTAGACACATTGTTCATATAATAATTGATATGAATGGTTGCACATAAATGTTATTGTGGAACATCACATAGGAGAATTTTTTTTTTTTTTTTGTAAGTGGCACATATTATGAGTTAATGGAGAGGGAAAATAATTTTAATTCTTGATATTTTTGATAATGTGATTATTAAAATATTAAAAAAAATAATAAATTTGATTTATTAGATATTTAAAATTAATAATATCTGAAATTATTAAATAAGATTTGATATTTAGATATTATTATATTTAACTTAAATATTATTTATAAATTAGTTACAAATAAGAAAACAACTTTTTCTTGATATGATCAAGGAGTTGATGTACATGTGAGAATTATTCTCATGCGGTCAAATAGGTTGTAACAGATAAAGGTTATCTAAATTAAATTAATTTAAAATTAGATTTTTTTTTTTGATTCACCTAGAGCCTATAAATATGGCATAAGGTGAATTTTCAGAAAACCGAGAAAAACGAAAGAAAGTTTCTCTCCTCCTTCCTCCCTTATTTTATGTGTGCTAGAGTTGTGAGAAATTAAAAAAAAAAAAAGTAAGAGTGTGTCCACTTTCATAATTCGATATCGATCCTAAGAAATGTGAGGAAGGCTCTGGTTTCGTTTTATTTTGTAGGTATTTTGTGAAGTACCTTGGTCCGTAAACTCTATCATGGGATTCTTCCTCTATAGCTTCGAATTCAGTAATAGGACACATATGCTCTTTCGAGACATTAACTTATCAGTATGTTTTATGTTTAGAAAAATTATATGATAATTTTTTTCTTTTGATACGATAATATTAATTTTATACATGTTAAACGATCCATATGCTTTCGCTACGCATATATATATATATATATATATAAATTTTTTTAATACCAACAGGACTGTCTGTCCAAAAGGAACGTGTTAGTGATTGCAAGTGTTTTTTCAGAAGATGTTATTAAACTTCATTACATAAGCGAAGCAAATTTTGCTTCATGAACTTGGATTACTTTTTCACCAGTTCTAAGCATCATGATGATGATCCCAGCTTTCGCCCATCATTATATGTGGTGCTATGCGTCAGATTCCTGAATCAGAAAGGCTTCGTGGTAGTAGACCGAGTAATCTGTTAGCATAGACAATGGAAACTTTGAACCATCAGATTTGATCTCCTACCTCGTTTCATTAAAAAAAATTTGTTACTTTAGTCATATGTCATCTATGAATTGCATGTAATTAATAATTTTTAGAATAAATTGAATTAAAGGTGTGAAAATAAAAAATAAAAAATCCATATTCGTGCCCGCTTCATGGAACATCCATTGGTTCTTAAACTAGGCTTCTTGGTTCTGTTTATCATTTCATTTGATCAATGAAATGGTGGTGACAATTCCGTCATTTTCCTCAATCTAAAAAAAAAAAAAAAAAAATTATCTTGGATTGTCCCTTTTTTATTTTGGAGGACGGCATCTTGGATTGTCTTCCATAAAAAACAACCAATTGTGAGATAAAACTATTGATATGGCGATTAATTGGATCTTTGCAGATATAAACGCCATGAGTTCCTTTCAGTGGTACTCACCAGTGTAGGTTTTTCAATCCGTAACTTGGACAGCTTATGCACCACCTTGCATACCAAATTTAATATATGCATTATAAAACTGACCCGATAAACAAAAAAAAAAAAAAAAAAAAAAAGATAACTATTTAATTATTACGCCATGTATATGGATTACTTAAGCATTTCTTAAGTTTTGAGTTACAGATCTCGATCTTATTATATTTTTAAATATTATTTAAACATAAAATTAAGTATATGTAAAGCTGAAATAGTTTGGATTAAATCAATAAAAAAAAGTTAACTACTTTCTTACCATGTCACAAAGACAAATAGCATAAATGTTATTTAAGCCATTAAATTAGTTTGAGTTATAAGTCTTTTATTATATTTTTAAACGTTATTTAAATTAATTGTGAAACAAGGTGTAGAAATTTGAGGAATTTGCTTTATTTTTTTTTCTAAGATGAGGCTAATCAAATGTGGAATTAAATATGATAATGAACAAATTGAAATATCAAAAACTCGAGAAGTCTACCATACAAAAAGTATGGATTAACTTTTTTTTTTGGCTATTTCATTACTATGTCATGTGTACAAGTGACTTAATGTAACATTCTGAAAATCTTATAATTTATTGAACATATTAATGACATTTTTCATTTGAAATAAAAGTCAGAGAGTTTCAGTGAAGTGTGGGTGTGTTGGCCTTTAGATAAATGTAAAGAGAAATTTTGGAGCAAACGAGTGCTAATGAGTTTGATTTAAGAAATTGAGAGATTTAAGTTTTAATAGGCTTAAATCATAAGAAAAATTAAGTTTAGTTTGAGTTTTATCCTTAAATAATATTTTTAGTATTTAGAGTCGACTCTAATTGGAGTGAGTCGACTCTGGCACGGTTTTGAACTTCTGGCACGCTTTGGAGTCGATACCTGCAGATAGGGAGTCGACACCTGCAGAGAAAAATAGAAGGTTAACATTTCTGCTGCAATATTGGAGCTGATACCTATTTTTGATGGAGCCGACACCAAATCTGTTGGAGCCGACTCTAAGACAGAAGATTTTCTGGGTTAAATCTTAAAAATTTCATATCTATTTCGTTTTAAATCCAATTTGAGTGTCGTTTGAACCGTTGGATTTCTAAAATCGAGCTCTTCAAGTTGTAAAGCCTTTTCTTAGAAATGTTACATAAAAGTATCGATTTAAGTAAAAAATGATAATCTAGGCTATAAATCGATTAAAAAAATTATATCGGGGGCAAAATAGGAAAAGGCTCTGATGTTAATTGCTAATTGTGTTAAGGGCAATTTGGGAAAGAAAATATAAGGGCAAACTATCATGGTTATGAGTGAGCCATGTGTTTTCCAAAAAGTGTGCATTAAGAGTGTTTAAGGGCAAAATAGAAAATTGGCATGCCTTAGCCCTTAAGTTACCCATGACTTGGCCCCCAAGTCATTAGAGAAAAAGGAAAAACGTGGGTTCAGCAAGAGAAAAGAAAGAAAGAAAGAAAGAGAGAAAGAAGAGAAGAAAAGAGAGAAGAGGAAAAAGAAGGTGAAAGAAAGAGGAAGGGAAAGAGAAGCTTGGGGTTTGTGTTTGACTCCAGTAAGCTATAGCTTCTCTAGATCTTGCATGACTTTAGATTTTCTTAGATTATTATATTTTGAGGTAACAGTGAAAGTAATCTTGAGTAGAGAAAGGGTGGAAGAAAATAATAAGATATTAGAGGATAGAGCATGTATGCATGCATGGTTTCGTGGGAAAACCTCGTGTGGAGGTAATCCTAATAGCTATCATATTTGTATGTTGAGTAGGTCAAGAAGGTTATTTCAGGAGCCGAAATATCGGAGTTGAGTACCAGTTGAGGAGTAACCTGCTAAGGTGAGTGGGTTTCTCATCTAACAATAAAAAGTTAATTTGAGCTAGTATAATGAGACTAATACCTAGTTGTGGTATGTTATGTTTAGTAGAGTATTGTGTATGTTTTAAATTTGAGAAATGAGAACCTAGTACATGATATTCTGATACATGAGTTTTGAGCATGAGTTTTAAGCATAAAGAAATAAGCTTGAGTTTTGAGCATAAGTTTTAAGCATAAAGAAATAAGCATGAGTTTCAAAAAGGGGATGGTTGATGTATACATGGCATAATTGCATGATAAAGCTTTACAAATGATATATTTTGATGTATGTATCATATTGAGCATCAGGCAGCTATGGGGCTGATCACCCTTTAGACTGTACTGTAGCATGAGCATTGCACACTACTATTGAGCCGGCACCTCCTTGCGAATCAATCGTACGATGAACCCCAAAATCAGGGGTGAGTGCACGCTTGACCAGGCCAGTGGGGTGGTTGTAAGCAGCCCGTGGGGGCATGAATCATAGCTCAGTGGAGCTGGTTACTATATATAGCCCGTGGGGCAGAGAGAAAACCCGAGGTTCCAGGGTTTAACAAAGCACTTTGCCGGGTGAACCGCATGGGTAAGGGGTGCTATTTGTGCGGGGATCCTGTTGCTAGTCACGCACCCGATGAGAGTACACCTGCAGAAGGGCGACTGTAGGGTGGTACCTCAGAGGCATTACACACACAACCCAGTATCATGAGATTTAAAAGCATATATTGTGATATAAAAAGGGCCAATGGGCCAAAGTAGTTATCCCAAGAGGGAGAGTTTACATGAGATGCCAGTGGGCAAGCAGATTCTGGTGATCTGAGAATTTAATAAAGAAAGTCTGGGCTGTAGATAAAGAATGCATATCTTCATATTGTAATGCATGGATTTTTATCTTAATGAGTTATCTTTCAGTGGAAAGTTATTGTAGAGTATTTCAGTACTGATATATTATTTGAAGAATAAGCTACATTTTATTTTATCTGATATCATGTTAAAAATGTACTTTGAGTTGTACAAGCTAAATAGTATCAGCATACGATTGAAATAAGTTATGGTTCTCTATTTCTCCATAGTTAGATGGTTATCCAGTCACTGGGACTTAGGTCTCATCCCTCTATGATTTAAATTTCTTTCAGATAGTGAGTATTTCTGCCAGGATCACAAGATAAGCAGGACAGACCCTTAGCTGGTGAAGCTTGCTTGGATGCAAGGGGGTGTAAATGCTAGCCTTGTATATTGAGTTAGTGTGGGGTGATATTGTATATTTGTATATGTGTATGTGTACAGTGAGATGTAATGATGTTTTAGACCTTTTTGGATATGAATACGAGACTTATGTTTTGGAGAAAATTATGAGTATGATGTGTGCACTTATGATTTTGATATCGATTGTGAATGTGATCTTGTAAACTGCCTGAGGAATGTCATGAAAAATATTATCTGAGCAGGTTGATGCTTAGTGTTGATTGAGTGATGTGTATATAATTGAGATGAAATGAAAAGTTTTTAACAGGATGTGTTTTCGTGTGTCTGCCACTTATGATAATTAGTTGGGGTTCTCTAGCTCTTTATGGAGCGCTACATAAAGACTAGTAAAACTCTATCCGATTACCACAAGTGTGCAGGTGTGCTGTCGGTGGCCCCAGAGAGAGGGGGAGCTGACAAGTTTTGGTATCAGAGCCCTAGGTTATTAGGTCCTAGGGGAATAAGTATGAGTATGAGTCTAGGATGATTGAATGATTATGATTATAGCTATTGAATGATGAAACTGATGTAATGAATAATGTCTTGTAGGACGATTACTACAAAGGCATCTAGAGAGACAGAGCAATCTTCAGGCAGGGATAGAAGCAAAGGTCAAAGTAGACCCAGAAGGTCAGTTAGAAGAAGTCAAATTGATAGAATGGCTTCTAGTGATTCCACCGAGCCAGTATCTAATGAGGCTAGAGTGAGGGCATCTTCAGAGCAGATGCCAGAGTCTTCTTCACAGTCTATTACCCCTGTGCCAGTAGACCCATCTCGGTACAGACTCAGGGGCCTAGTATGTCAGAGTTGGTAGGCATGATTACTCAGGCTGTGGTAGCAGCTGTGGGTGCTAGTTCTAGCCTTCCATCTAAAAATTTGGAGGTTGTGAGGAATGTGGAAAGAGCCAGAAAGTTAGGGGCTCTGGAGTTCCAGGGAACTACTGATCCTATTCAGGCCGGGGCATGGCTGCAGAGGATCGAGAGAGTATTTGATGTGATGGGATGCTCTGAGGAGCAGAGGCTGAGTATTGCCACCTTTTTACTGGAGGGTAGAGCCCAGAGTTGGTGGAGATCTATTCAGGGCAGGCAGCCCCAGGGAGTGGAGTTGACATGGGAAAATTTTAGAAGAGAATTTCATCAGCAATATTATTCTGAGATTTATAGGGATCAGAAGAGGAGGGATTTCCTTTGTCTGACTCAGGGGAGGATGTCGTGGCAGATTATGAAGCCACTTTTGTGGAGTTATCTCAGTTTGCTAGGGCCTTGGTGGCTGATGAGAGGGAGAGATGTCGACTATTCCAGGATGGATTGAATCTCCCTATTAAAGCCAAGACCTGTATGCAGACCTACAATAGTTACTCTGAGTTGGTGCAGGGAGCACTCAAAGCTGAGGAGATTGAAAAAGAATATATGAGTAGGAGGCAGGATAGAATGAAAAGAAGTGCTCCTAGTTATTCTTCTGCTCCGGGAGGGACTCAGCCATTTAAGAAACCCCAGAGGACTGGACAGTTTTATTCTGGGTTTAGAGCCCCTGGTGATGTGGGCAGGAGATCGTATCTGTGTCAGCATCTAGCCCAGTTCAAAGAAAGCCTTATGGGGGTGTGCCTCAGGTTGCCACCAGCAGGGTGTCTGGTGATGTAGGGGAGCAGGGTCGTCCTTCTGGTGGAGGGAGAAATATACCTCCATGTAATGTATGTGGAAAACTTCATTTGGGAGAATGTAAGAGGGGCAATAAGGGATGTTATATTTGTGGTGATCTAGGTCACCTGAAGAGAGATTGCCCTAGGAGAGGGCAGCAGGCTGGTGGGCTTCCTCAGGGGCCAGTAATGCCAAGGGGACAGCCTAGTAGGAGAGGTGATGGTAGTGTTGTGGCTTCAGCCAGTCAGGTGGGGCCTAATGTTAATCAGCCAGAGGGTCATCCAGTCCCGAGGCCGAGGCCAGAGTGTTTGCCATGACCAGACAGGAGGCTCAGATTGATCCTGATGTGGTGACAGGTATGCTACCCATCGATAATCATGATGCTTATATTTTAATTGATTCTGGATCTACGCATTCATTTATCTCATGTGAGTTTGCTAAGCATCTAGTTAGAGATGTGGGCCAGTTGGGTAGTCAGTTGGTAGTATCTATGCCCGTAGGGAGGCCTTTTATAGCAGACCAAGTGTATAGAGGTTGTGATATTTCTGTGGAGGGTCAGAAATTAGCAGCAGATTTGATTCCTTTGAGGTTGAAAGAGTTTGATGCCATTTTGGGGATGGATTGGCTATCTGTGCATAGAGCCAGAGTAGATTGCTTAAGGAAGGAGGTGATGTTACAAACTTCTGATGATAGAGAGTCTGTTTTGTTGGTGATAGGAGGGGGTTACCCTCAGGAGTGATTTCAGCTCTGTCAGCCAATAGAATGCTAGCAAAGAGATGTGAAGCCTATTTAGCTTGTGCAGTGAGCCTAGAGGGCAATGGTTTAGAGCTGACGAATATCCCTGTGGTAAGGGATTTTTCAGATGTATTTCCTGAGGAGCTGCCAGGGTTACCTCCTGACAGAGGATTTGATTTCAGTATAGATCTAGCCCCAGATACCAGACCAATAGCCAGGGCACCTTATAGAATGGCTCCAGTTGAATTGAAAGAATTGAAAAGTCAGTTACAAGAATTATTGGATAAAGGGTTTATTAGACCCAGTATATCACCATGGGGTGCACCAGTGTTGTTTGTGAAGAAAAAGGATGGTACCTTGAGGTTGTGTATAGACTATAGACAGTTGAACAAGGTGACCATTAGAAACAATTATCCATTGCCAAGGATCGATGATTTGTTTGATCAGCTGCAGGGGGCAGCAGTGTTTTCAAAGATTGATCTGAGATCTGGGTATCATCAATTGAGAATAAAGAATGAGGATATATCTAAAACTGCTTTCAGGACCAGATATGGTCATTATGAGTTCTTGGTAATGCCATTTGGCTTGACAAATGCTCCAGCTGCTTTTATGGGTCTGATGAATCAAGTATTTCAAGAGTATCTAGATAAATTTGTGATAGTATTCATTGATGACATCTTGATTTATTCTAGAAGTAGTGAAGAGCATGAACAGCATCTGAGGACAGTTTTGCAGATATTAAGAGAAAAGCAATTATATGCAAAGTTTAGTAAAAGTGAATTTTGGCTGGATGAGGTAAAGTTCTTGGGACATGTAGTTTCAGCCAAAGGTATTATGGTAGATCCTCAAAAGATTGAAGCTATAGTAAATTGGGTATCACCTACCAATCAGACTGAGGTGAGGAGTTTCTTGGGGCTAGCAGGATATTATAGAAGATTTATAGAAAATTTCTCGATTTTGGCTTCTCCTATGACTAAGCTGCTTAGAAAGAATATCAAGTTTGATTGGTCTAATGAATGCCAGAAGAGTATGGATGAATTGAAAAAGAGATTAACCTCAGCCCCAATCCTAATACTACCTGATAGTGCCAGTGATTATGTGATCTATAGTGATGCCTCATTGAAGGGTTTGGGGTGTGTTTTAATGCAGAATGGGAAAGTAGTGGCTTATATATCTAGACAGTTGAGATCCCATGAAAAGAATTACCCCACCCATGATTTGGAGTTAGCTGCTGTTATATTTGCATTGAAGGTTTGGAGGCACTACTTGTATGGAAGAAGATGCCAGATATTTACTGATCATAAGAGCTTGAAATATATTCTGACCCAGAAGGAATTGAATTTAAGGCAGAGAAGATGGATTGAATTGATTAAAGACTATGATTGCACTATTGAGTATCACCCAGGGAAAGCTAATGTTGTGGCTGATGCCTTGAGTCGAAAGTCTATGGCCACATTGGCTTCTATCAGAACCGTACAGCTACCCTTGATGATTGAGTTAAGGAGGTTAGATGCAGAGCTAGCTGTAGAAGAATCAGGAGCCTTGTTGGCTACTTTCAGAGTGAGACCCCAAATGCTAGAAGAAATAAGAGAAGCTCAGTTGCTAGATCTACATTTGCTTAAAGCTAGAGATTTAATTCAGAGTGGGTCTCAGTCAGAGTTTTCTGTTAGAGGTGATGGAGTGTTATTATTCAAGGGCAGAGTTTGTGTGCCAGCTGTGGAATCAGTGAAAGATCAGATTTTAAGGGAAGCACATAGCTCAGCTTATTCAATGCATCCAGGTAGTACTAAGATGTATAGAACTATCAAACAGAATTACTGGTGGAATGGTATGAAAAAGGAGATAGCTGAGTATGTATCTAAGTGTTTGGTGTGTCAGCAGATTAAGGCTGAACATCAGTGTCCAGCTGGAAAGCTTCAGCCTCTGTTTGTGCCAGAGTGGAAATGGGAGCATATAACTATGGATTTCGTTGTAGGACTCCCAAAGACCAGAAGGGGCAATGATGCTATATGGGTGATAGTTGATAGATTGACTAAGTCTGCTCATTTTCTGCCTATTAAGATTGTCTTTACCTTGGATAGATTAGCAGAATTATATGTGCATGAAATTGTGAGTAGGCATGGTGTGCCAGTATCGATAGTATCAGATAGAGATCCAAGGTTCACATCTCAATTTTGGGCAGAATTACAGAAAGCTTTGGGGACTAAATTGAGGTTCAGTACAGCATTTCATCCCCAAACCGATGGTCAGTCAGAAAGAACCATCCAGACACTGGAGGATATGCTGAGAGCTTGTGTCATGGAATTTTCTGGTAGCTGGGATGATCATCTACCTTTAGTAGAGTTTGCTTACAATAACAGCTACCATTCTAGCATTGATATGGCACCATATGAGGCCTTGTATGGGAGAAAATGTAGAACTCCAGTGTGTTGGGATGAGGAGGGAGAGAGAAGGCTGTTAGGCCCTGAGTTAGTGCAGCTTACAGCAGATCAAGTTAAAATTATAAGAGCTAAATTAAAGGCAGCCCAGGATAGACAGAAGAGCTATGCAGATAAAAAGCATAGAGAGGTAAAGTTTGAGGTTGGAGATAGAGTCTTTCTGAAGGTATCTCCTTGGCGAGGTATTATGAGATTTGGAAAGAAAGGCAAGTTGAGTCCCAGGTATATTGGACCCTATGAAATTCTGGAAAGAGTTGGGACACTAGCTTATAGATTGGCTTTACCTCCAGAGTTATCTCAGATTCATAATGTATTTCATGTATCAATGCTTAGGAGGTATGTGCCGGATTCCTCTCATGTGATTCAGTCTGAGACTATAGAGTTACAGGGGATTTATCATTTGCAACGAACCAGTGAAGATCTTGAGTAGGGAGATTAAGCAGCTCCGCAGTAAAAGAATTCCATTAGTTAAGGTGCAATGGTTAAATCATCAAAAAGAGGAGGCTACATGGGAGCGAGAGGATGAGATGAGATTGAAGTACCCCCATCTATTTGAAAATATATCTAGCTAAATTTCGAGGACGAAATTTCTTAAGAGGGGGAGAATTGTAACATCCTGAAAACCTTGTAATTTATTAATATTATGGCATTTTCATTTGAAATGAAAGTCAGAAAGTTTTAGTGAATGTGGGTGTGTTGGCCTTTTGATAAATGTAAAGAGAAGAAATTTTGGAGTAAATGTGTATTTTTGTGTTAATGAGTTTGATTTAAGAAATTGAGAGACTTAAGTTTTAATGGGTTTAAATCACAAGAAAAATCAAGTTTAGTTTGAGTTTTATCCTTAAATGATTTTTAGTATTTAGAGTCGACTCTAATTGGAGTGGAGTCGACTCTGGCACGGTTTTGAACTTCGGCACGCTTTGGAGTCGACACCTGCAGAGGGGAGTCGACACCTGTAGAGTAGAAGGTTAACATTTTTGCTGCAATATTGGAGCCGACACCTATTTTTGCTGGAGCCGATACCAAATCTGTTGGAGCCGACTTAAGACGGCAGATTTTTGGTTAAATCTTAAAATTTCATATTTATTTCGTTTTAAGTCCGATTTGAGTGCCGTTTGAACCGTTGGATTTTAAAATCGAACTCTTCAAGTTGGTAAAGTCTTTTCTTAGAAATGTTACATAAAAGTATTGATTTAAGTGAAAAATGATAATCTGGGCTATAAATCGATTAAAAAAATGCTATATCAGGGGCAAAATGGGAAAAGGCTCCGATGTCAATTGCTAATTGTGTTAAGGGCAATTTGGGAAAGAAAATCTAAGGGCAAAATATCATGGTTATAAGTGAGCCATGTGTTTTCCAAAAAGTGTGCATTAAGAGTGTTTGAGGGCAAAAGGGAAATTGGCATGCCTTACCCTTAAGTTTCCCATGACTTGGTCCCCAAGTCATTAGAGAAAAAGGAAAAACGTGGGTTCAGCCAGAGAAAAGAAAGAAAGAAAGAAAGAGAGAAAGAAGAGAAGAAAAGAGAGGAAGAGAAGAAGAAGAAGGAGAAAGGAAGAGGAAGGGAAAGGAAGCTTGGGGTTTGTTTGACTCCAGGTAAGCTATAGCTTCCCTAGATCTTGCATGACTTTAGATTTTCTTAGATTATTGTATTTTGAGGTAATAGTAGAAGTAACCTTGAGTAGAGAAAAGGGTGAAGAAAATAATGAGATATTAGAGGATAGAGCATGTATGCATGCATGGTTTCATGGAAAAACCTCGTGTGGAGGTAATCCTAATAGCTATCATATCTGTATGTTGACGTAGGTCAAAGGTTATTCAGGAGCCGGAATACCAGAGTTGAGTACCATTGAGGAGTAACCTGCTAAGGTGAGTGGGTTTCTCATCTAACAATGAAAAGTTAATTTGAGCTAGTATAATGAGACTAATACCTAGTTATGGTATGTTATGTTTAGTAGAGTATTGTGTATGTTTTAAATTTGAGAAATGAGAACCTAGTACATGATATTCTGGTACATGAGTTTTGAGCATGAGTTTTAAGCATAAAGAAATAAGCTTGAGTTTTGAGCATGAGTTTTAAGCATAAAGAAATAAGCATGAGTTTCAAAAAGGGGATGGTTGATGTATACATGGCATATTACATGATAAAGCTTTACAAATGATATATTTTGATGTATGTATCATATTGAGCATCAGGCAGCTATGGGGCTGATCACCCTTTAGACTGTACTGTAGCATGAGCATTGCACACTACTATGAGCCGGCACCTCCTTGCGAATCGATCGTATGATGAACCCCGGAATCAGGGTGAGTGCACGCTTGACCAGGCCAGTGGGGAGGTTGTAAGCAGCCCGTGGGGGCATGAATCATAGCTCAGTGGAGCTGGTTACTATATATAGCCCGTGGGGGCAGAGAGAAAACCCGAGGTTCCAGGGTTAAGGAACAAAGCACTTTGCTGGGTGAACCACGGGTAAGGGGTGCTATTTGTGGGGATCCTGTTGCTAGTCACGCACCCGATGAGAGTACACCTGCAGGAAGGGCGACTGTAGGGTGGTACCTCAGAGGCATTACACACACAGCCCAGTATCATGAGATTTAAAAGCATATATTGTGATATAAAAAGGCCAGTGGGCTAAGTAGTTATCCCAAGAGGGAGAGTTTACATGAGATGCCAGTGGGCAAGCAGATTCTGGTGGAAATCTGGGAATTTAATAAAGAAAGTCTGGGCTGTAGATAAAGAATGCATATCTTCATATTGTAATGCATGGATTTTTATCTTAATGAGTTATCTTTCAGTGGAAAGTTATTATAGAGTATTTCAGTACTGGTATATTATTTGAAGAATAAGCTACATTTTACTTTATCTGATATCATGTTAAAATATACTTTGAGTTATACAAGCTATATAGTATCAGTATACGTTGATAATGTGAGGTTATGGTTCTCTATTTCTCCATAGTTAGATGGTTATCCAGTCACTGGGACTTAGGTCTCACCCCTCTATGATTAAAATTTACTTTCAGATCAGTGAGTATTTCTGCTAGGATCGCAGGATAAGCAGGACCGGACCTTAGCTGGTGAAGCTTGCTTGGATGCAAGGGGTGTAGATGATAGCCATGTACATTGAGTTAGTGTGGGGTGATATTGTATATTTGTATATGTGTATGTGTACAGTGAGATGTGGTGATGTATTAGACTTATTTGAATATGGATACGAGACTTATGTTTTGGAAAAAATTAAGTATGATATATGTACTTATGATTTTGATATCGATTGAATGTGATCTTATAAACTGCCTGACGAATGTCATGAAAAATGTTATCTGAGCAGGTTGATCCCTAGTATTGATTTAAGTGATGTGCATATATAATTAAGATGATAATAAAAAGTTTTTAACATGATGTGTTTCGTGTGTCTGCCACTTATGATAATTAGTTGGGGTTCTCTAGCTCTTTATGGAACGCTACATAAAGACTAGCAAAACTCTATCCGATTACCATAGGTGTGCAGGTGTGCTGTCGGTGGCCCAGAGAGAAGGGATAGCTGACACTTAAAGTCATTGAAGTTTTGATTATAAAATTTTTATTATGCTTTTAAATATTATTTAAATATAAAATTAAGAGTGAAATCAGGATATCAATAAATGAAGACCTTAAAAGTTTTATTACTTTTTTCTAAGATAAAATTAAATTTTAATTATAAAATTTAAAATATAGAAAATATGAATTAATTCTCATTTTAAATTTCATAAAAATATAAATTTCAATCAATTCAACTCAAAGACCGGACATCCTAATAATTATTTTTTATTTTATATTATTTTTGTAAAAATATACACTACACTAAAATTTATGTATAGCAACTCTTTTTTCGACGCTTGGGGGTGTGGTTGGAAATTCACGCAGCGTGGCGTCGGCAGGCTCTGTTAGTAATAGTGCCCTAGGCCTATTGTATGGATATGGTATTTTAATATTTATGAGCATTTACTATTATCATAATTTATATGTTTATTATATAATAATATCCTTGAATAATATTATTAATTATTCTAAATGTCCCTAATCGGTTATTGTTGTGGGAATAACAATAAATTAAGATTAGTATGAAATTTGATTGATATTCATGGGATGAATATATGTATGAGATACAAATCAAATTTATATGTATTTGTTGAGAACAAATATTGGACAAGACCCGCCTTGAGATTAATACATGGATCAAAGTCATAAGTTAATCTCTAGTAGTTGTGTTATTAAATCCTTAGACCTGAGATTGCTATAGTTCTCAACATGAGGAATATTATGTTTTGACATAATCAAATGTTGTCTTTAACCGGATGATTATAAAGATTATGCTTGAACATAATAAGAATCATGTAGTGAGATATGAGTGATTAAGATGAAATTTGTCCCTCTTATTATAAGAGAGATATCTTTGGGCCCCTCGATGATTGAGACTGAGAAATGCATGGCCGTGCTCAAATGAATTGATGGAGATCAATATCATTTGTTTAGTCAGTCTAATTGGGTTTCGAGAAATTAAAGATAAAGCGATATAAGGTTGACTTTTTCCATGCCTTATATTCTATCAAGATATCATGTGACAAAAGGATTATGTCATTAGCTACTTTAAGGTTGTCTTGGAACATGAGCTTTTCATTTAACTTGGGTAGTCATAATGTCTTGCTAGAGGCCGCTTATGACTTGTAGGATCAAAATGTGATTTAGGCCTACTGCCAACGTTGATTGAACCTATAGGGCACACTAAGAACGGACAATAATGGTTACGGTTTGTTACTCTCTATAGTAATTTAAAATGATGAGATTATTTTAAATTACAAATAATAATTAGTTGTTATTTAGATTCGAGTTTAATTTTGAGAAAATTTAAATTCATAATTTAAATTATGACAAGTAATTAATTAGTTATATTTTCTTATTGGATAAGGAAATAATCATAAAGGTTTTTGGTTAAAAATATAAATTCCTTATTTGGTAAGGATTAGGATTTAAATTATCATTATTTAAAAGGAGTTTTAAATAAATATTAATTAAATCCTAGTTAACCAAAAAACCCCTAGCAGACTTGTATATATATATATGATATATACGTTTTAATGTCTATTGGGGCATTTGAAAGGTCGTGTCTATTGGGGCATTTGAAGGGTCGTGTCTTTTGCCTTGAAAATAGAAAAACAGAGAGTTGAAGACGATGGTTGGTCTTTGTGAAAAATGAACTTTGAACTAGCATTCAAAAAACTGTTTGGTGTCCGTTCGTGTGTGGATACTTGTAGAGGGTGGTCGTCTTTCTGAAGGCAGCACCTTTGAAGATCCGAGCAAACCCAACACAAGAACAGACGGATTACATACTGATCAACAAAAGGTAATATTTTTCGTCTATCCTTCTTTCGTTTTTAAGAAACGCATGTGATCCTTGGTGGGTTATGGAATAAATTTATTTTGTTTCCGCTGCCATTTTATTCCAATTAGATTGGGATTTTCCATTCCGTAATCCAACAGTGGTATCAGAGCCACTTGCATTTTCATAAAAATCGATTATGCCATGTTTGATTGTATGTATGAGATGTATATGATCTTGGAATGATTTGCTTCTTGTATATATATGAGATATTAAGGTTTGCGCGAACGACATAGATAATAGGTTTTCTAAGGTGTTAATTGATGAATCTGTTTCCTGTAAGGATTCGTTAATATGATTAAGAATCGAATGGGATATTGCAATTAAAGTGTTTAATAGCATGATATATGATTTCAGTGTTGTCTTAATTAGATTAATACATGAACTGAATTCACATATCAATAAGGATTTATCAATTGTTGTTTATGGTGTTGCGGAACCGCCGTACTACCTAATCGGAGCACCTTATAAATTTAATTGGTTTTAAACAACACGCCTATTATAACATATTTTCTTTAATGCAATATGTATATGCTATATGATAACATGATATGTTTTGCATGGTGTGTTGCTTTGTATGGTGCATAGTATGGCCTTGTGACCAATGTGATTGGCAGTTTTTATTATTCTTTTACAAGGGTTGTAATTATTAATATGGCTGTGTGCCATTTTGTTTCATTGTAATTTTTCTTTTACTTTTAGTAGTATTTATTTATTTATTGTAATAAAACAAGAACACAAAGCAAGCCATTTAAGTCATGCAATCCAACCATGGTGATGGAGGAGCTAGGTGTCTATGCACAAGATGATGGTCAAGTAGACATTATGGTGTTGCTCATTATTACCTAGGATTGACCATTGATCTTCATATTGGCTTATGAAGATCAATCTAGATAAGGCCATACTATGACACATTATATATATGTATGAGATGCTATGTATGATGTATCAATGAGTATGTGATACTAAATGCATGATGAAATCTATCTAGATCCCTCACATAAAATTTTAAGTTGACATGCCATCCATATTTAAACACTTGTCAAGGCTTTTATCACCTAATGTGGGTTCTACCAAAGTAGAAGTACATTAGGTTACATTAGTGAGACAAGATGAGTAATGGTGCTACCCATATGTTTAAAAATGGTTTAACTTAATTAGGTTATCAAAATGGTTTTGGGCCTAATGGCATGATTGGATTTAAACATGCCGGGACATATGATGTCAAAATCCATAAATTTCTAAGAGTTGCATGAGTTGCAATTGGTAAGAGTTACCTACCTAAATAACTTAATTTTAAGTGTCATGCCAAAGCTGACTTAAAATTGAGTATAAATATGGATCTTAGCTCACTAAATTAATATGATTATTATTATTGAGGGTTGTTAATTTAGTGGGAGTTTTTCATAATCAAAATACTTAACGAACTTTGCATTTATTGTAGATGGCCAACAATAATAACAATTCTACTATGTCACTGCGATCAATCCTTGAGAAGGACAAACTTACTGGGACTAACTTCCTTGACTGGTTTCGAAATTTGAGAATTGTTCTCAAACAAGAAAGGAAGCTTTATGTCCTGGATCAACCTCACCCTGAAGAACCAGCCGATAATGCTTCTAGAGCTGAAAAGAATGCTTATGAGAAGCATCATAATGACTCTATTGATGTTGCATGCTTGATGCTAGCTACCATGAGTTCTGAACTTCAGAAAGATTGGAAAACATGGAAACTTATGATATGATTGTCAATCTAAAGGAAATGTTCCAGCAACAAGCAAGGCAAGAAAGGTATGATACTACCAAGGCATTGCATTCTTGAAAATGGCTGAGGGTGCTTCAGTTAGCGCTCATGTGTTGAAAATGAAAGGCTATATTGAGCACCTTGATAGGCTTGGATTTCCATTGAGCCAAGAGTTGGCAACAGATTTGATCCTAAATTCACTTCCTGATAGTTATGGCCAGTTTGTCATGAACTATAACATGAATGAAATGGACAAATCAATTTCTGAGCTGCATACGATGCTTAAAACTGCTGAACAGAATATTAATCCAAGCCTGGCCATGTTCTGATGGTTCAAAAGGGAAAGAGCTTTATGAAGAAAGGAAAAGGAAAGGGTAAGGGAAGGGCTGGAAAGTCCAATGCTCAACCCAAGCCCAATCCTAAACCCAAGGCTAAAGCCCCAAAGGAGGGTGTCTGTTTCTTTTGCAATGAACCTGGTCATTGGAAGAGAAACTGCAAGCTGCATTTGGAGGATCTAAAGAAGAAGAAGAAGACTGGTGAGACCGGTTCTTCAGGTATTTATGTTATAGAGATTAATTTTCTCCTTCTAGTTCATGGGTATTAGATACTGGATGTGGATCTCACATTTGCACAAATGTGCAGGGGCTTAAAAGGAGTAGACAACTGAAGAAGGGCGAAGTTGATCTTCGAGTAGGCAATGGAGCAAAAGTTGCTGCTTTAGCTGTAGGAAGTTATGAACTTTCTTTGCCCAGTGGGCTTTTGTTAGTTTTGAACAATTGCTTTTATGTTCCTACAATGTGTAGGAATATTATTTCAGTTTCTTGTTTGGATAATGATGGTTTTTCTTTTATTATTAAGAATAATAATTGCTCCATTTATCATAAAGACATGTTCTATGCAAATGCCGAATTACTAGATGGTCTTTATGTTTGAATCTTCAAAAATCCAACAATTCTTCTGTCTATAACATAACTACCAAGAAATTTAAGTCCAATGACTTAAATTCAACCTATCTTTGGCATTGTCGCCTTGGCCATATAAATGAGAAACGCATATCAAAACTCCATCAAGATGGACTTTTGAACTCATTTGATTTTGAATCATATGATACATGTGAATCTTGTCTATTGGGTAAGATGACAAAGGATCCCTTTACTGGACAGTGAAAGGGCCAATGAATTATTGGGCCTAATACATACAGATGTATGTGAACCATTAAGTTCAGATGCTAGAAGGTTACAAGTACTTCATTACATTTACTGATGACTTCAGTAGATATGGTTATGTCTACTTGATGAGACACAAATCTGAATCATTTGAAATGTTCAAATCTTTTCAAAATGAAGTACAAAACCAACTTGGCAAGACAATCAAGGCACTTCGATCTGAT
>UESW01004566.1:36727-64675 GCA_900491605.1 Calamus simplicifolius | reverse complement strand
TAGTTGCAAAAGGTTTCAAACAAACTCATGGTATAGACTATGATGAAACTTTTTCACCTGTAGCCATGCTTAAGTCTATTAGAATTCTCATTGCCATTGCTGCATATTATGACTATGAGATTTGGCAAATGGATGTTAAAACTGTGTTTCTTAATGGAAACTTACTTGAGGATGTGTACATGACACAACCTGAGGGTTTTGTACAACCTGAGAATTCTAGTAAAGTATGCAAGCTTCAAAGATCCATTTATGGTTTGAAGCAGGCTTCTCGGAGTTGGAATCTTCGTTTTGATGAATCAGTCAAAGAGTTTGGATTTATCAAAAATGAAGATGAACCTTGTGTTTAAGAAAGTTAGTGGGAGCGCCATTGTATTTCTGGTCTTATATGTTGATGACATTTTACTCATTGGGAATGATATCCCTACCTTGCAGAGTGTCAAGTCTTGGTTAGGGAAATGTTTCTCAATGAAAGACTTAGGCGAAGCTGCCTATATCCTAGGGATAAAGATCTATAGAGATAGATCTAAGAGGCTGATTGGTCTAAGTCAAAGTACTTACATAGACAAAGTACTGAAAAGGTTCAGTATGCAAGATTCCAAGAGAGGATACTTGCCTATGTCTCATGGTATTACACTTAGCAAATCTCAGTGTCCTAACACAAAAGATGAGCGAGAGCGCATGAGTAAGATTCCTTATGCTTCAGCAATAGGATCTATCATGTATGCTATGTTGTGCACTAGACCAGATGTCTCTTATGCTTTAAGCATAACGAGTAGATACCAGTCAGATCCCGGTGAGAGTCACTGGACGGCTGTCAAGAACATTCTTAAGTATCTGAGAAGATCTAAAGATGTGTTCTTGGTGTATGGCGGATTGGAAGATGATCTGGTTGTAAGTGGTTACACAGATGCAAGCTTTCAATCTGACAAAGATGATTTCCGATCGCAGTCAGGATATGTGTTTTGTTTAAATGGTGGTGCTGTTAGCTGAAAAAGTTCGAAGCAAAGCACTGTTGCTGATTCTACAACTGAAGCTGAATACATAGCAGCATCTGATGCAGCAAAGGAAGCAGTTTGGATCAAGAAGTTCATTACTGACCTTGGAGTGGTTCCTAGCATCACAAATCCTGTTGATGTTCATTGTGACAATAATGGTGCTATCGCACAAGCAAAGGAACCTAGGTCACATCAGCGATCCAAACAATTCTTAGGCGTTATCATCTCATTCGAGAAATCATTGAGAGAGGTGACAAAAATATGCAGAGTTCCAACAGATGACAATGTTGCTGATCCATTGACTAAGCCTCTACCACAAGCAAAGCATGATCGTCATGCTAGGTTCATAGGTATTAGATACATTGATGAGTGGGCCTAGTGCAAGTGGGAGATTGTTAGTAATAGTGCCCTAGGCCTATTGTATGGACATGGTATTTTGAATATTTATGAGCATTTACTATTATCATAATTTGCATGTTTATTATATAATAATGTCCTTGAATAATATTATTAATTATTCTAAATGTCCCTAATCGGTTATTGTTGTGGGAATAACAATAAATTAAGATTAGTATGAAATTTGATTGATATTCATGGGATGAATATGTGTATGAGATACAAATCAAATTTATATGTATTTGTTGAGAACAAATATTGGACAAGACCCGCCTTGAGATTAATACATGGATCAAAGTCATAAGTTAATCTCTAGTAGTTGTGTCATTAAATCCTTAGACCTGAGATTGCTATAGTTCTCAACATGAGGAATATTATGTTTTGACATAATCAAACGTTGTCTTTAACCGGATGATTATAAAGATTATGCTTGAACATAATAAGAATCATGTAGTGAGATATGAGTGATTAAGATGGAATTTGTCCCTCTTATTATAAGAGAGATATCTCTGGGCCCCTCGATGATTGAGACTGAGAAATGCATGGCCGTGCTCAAATGAATTGATGGAGATCAATATCATTTGTTTAGTCAGTCTAATTGGGTTTCGAGAAATTAAAGATAGAGCGATATAAGGTTGACTTTTTTCATGCCTTATATTCTATCAAGATATCATGTGACAAAAGGATTATGTCATTAGCTACTTTAAGGTTGTCTCGGAACATGAGCTTTTCATTTAACTTGGGTAGTCATAATGTCTTGCTAGATGCCGCTTATGACTTGTAGGATCAAAATGTGATTTAGGCCTACTGCCAATGTTAATTGAACCTATAGGGTCGCACACTAAGAACGGACAATAATGGTTACGGTTTGTTACTCTCTATAGTAATTTAAAATGATGAGATTATTTTAAATTACAAATAATAATTAGTTGTCATTTAGATTCGAGTTTAATTTTGAGAAAATTTAAATTCATAATTTAAATTATGATAAGTAATTAATTAGTTATATTTTTTTATTGGATAAGGAAATAATCTATAAAGGTTTTTGGTTAAAAATATTCCTTATTTGGTAAGGATTAGGTTTGAATTGTCATTATTTAAAAGGAGTTTTAAATAAATATTAATTAAAATCTAGTTAACCAAAAACCCTAGCAGACTTGTATATATATGATATATACGTTTTAATGTCTATTGGGGCATTTGAAAGGTCGTGTCTATTGGGGCATTTGAAGGGTCGTGTCTTTTGCCTTGAAAATAGAAAAACAGAGAGTTGAAGATGATGGTTGGTCTTTGTGAAAAATGAACTTTGAACTAGCATTCAAAAAACTGTTTGGTGTCCGTTCGTGTGTGGATACTTGTAGAGGGTGGTCGTCTTTCTGAAGGCAGCACCTTTGAAGATCCGAGCAAACCAACAAGAACAGACGGATTACATACTGATCAACAAAAGGTAATATTTTTCGTCTATCATTCTTTTGTTTTTATGAAACGCATGTGATCCTTGGTGGGTTATGGAATAAATTATTTTGTTTCCGCTGCCATTTTATTCCAATTAGATTGGGATTTTCCATTCCGTAATCCAACAGGCTCCCCCACCCGCTGGACCCCCCCACGACCACTGGACCCCCCTCCCCCCGATGCTAGGTTTACCTCTGATCCCCCCCATGCACGTTCTGATGTTAGGTTTACCTCTGATCCCCCCCTCCCGTCGGCATGCTCCTTCTCTAATCCCCCCTAGCTCCTTCTCTGATCCCCCCCCGCTGCGTTCTGATGCCCTTTCTGTCCCTTCTTTGATCCCCCCCCCCCCCCCCCGCCCGTGTTCTGATGCCCTAGCTCATCCTCTGATCCCCCCCATCGGCAGGCTCCTTCTCTGATCCCCCCAGCTCCTTCTCTGATCCCCTCCGCCCGCGTTCTGTCCCCTTCTCTGATCCCCCCTAGCTCCTTCTCTGATCCCCCCCCCCCCCCCCCCCCGTTCTGATGCCCTAGCGGAGCTCTTTTCCTCCCCCCAGCCGATCCTCATTAGTGGCGAGCAGATCCAGCCTTTTCCTCCCCTCAACTGATCCTGATCAGTGCCCTAGCAGAGCAGATCCGGCCTTGTAGCTGAGTGTGGCCTCTCTCTTCCTTGGCCTAGGGCTCTCTCTTCCCCGGCCTCCGCAACGGTGGTGTATCCGCGTCTCTTCTTTCCGACATCGCCCATTTCCCTCGAAGGTAAGATCTCTCTCTATAATCTATGAATATAGTATGTTCGTATCTGAAGACAGAGTGTTGGGAGGCCCTATACCTCCCCGATCTCCGCTGGTTCGCATTGATTTGATCTCTTTTGTATTCGGTTTGATCTAATGAAGAAATTTTCTAAATTGTAGTGGAAGGATCTAGGGAAGGGGCTTTGACAGGTATTCCAGCCTTCTAAAGGTCAGTGTCCCAGGCAGAGAGATTCCAGCTGATGCAGAGCAGTGTGTCTCAGAATCTTGAGTAAGTAGTCTTCAATATGTTCTTCTATTTTTGGTTTTATGTATGCCGGCCGTATCTTGTTTTGAGAATGAAT
Organism: Calamus simplicifolius; assembly: GCA_900491605.1. Lineage (NCBI taxonomy): Eukaryota > Viridiplantae > Streptophyta > Magnoliopsida > Arecales > Arecaceae > Calamus > Calamus simplicifolius. The sequence goes on along the minus strand of UESW01004566.1, from coordinate 60,742 downwards.
CAGCTCTTCCATTTTTCCTTTAGTTATTTGAAGTCATCCTCCCCTTTAGAGAGGGGGAGAAACGTGAGCTTAGGAACATTTTAGTAGTCATAATGAAACTGATTGGTGTATATATCTCTGTATCGATCGTTTCCTATTAAGCCCGTGCACTAGAGCTGATGTCATTCTGGCCGTGACATGTGGGTGGATATTGGCTAATTACTTCACACACACACACACACACATTTCAATTTGTTTGAAACAAGGGGTGCAACCTCATGAGAGGTTACAAGGTTTTCTGACTTAGCTGAGAGAGAATAATGGTAAGAAATCAGGAGCTAGCCTTAACTTTGATATTTTTTCAGCTGGCATAATGGTTGATTCTTAGGTAACGTAATGGTTGCTTTATTCTGCTTTTGACCACATGAAGCGAGCTTTTAGATTCTAGCATCTTCATTGTTATATGTTCCTTCCAGGTTGTGTTGTGGTAGTTGCTGCTGATGTTTGGATTGTTTCCAGTCTATTGGTTCATGGAACTTCTTTTTCCCCCTGTTTCATCTGCAGCTGCTGATTGCATGTCCAGGCCCCCTTCTATAACTCTCCTATTGGTTTAACATTCATTTTGCCCAGGATTTCTACCTCTATATTTTTCTTTATTTATTCATTCCATAGCTGTTCTATGGTTGTAAAAATAAATCATTTACCCAAATGAAGAAAAAGTGCCTGTTGTATTTTATTGACAGCCCCGTCCTGTTGGTGTTGTTTTACCTTGATCAATACCTGCTGTGATCACATCTTGTCTCGGTGCCACTTTTTTTTTCTGATACTTGGAATCTCACTCTATCATAAATACCTGAGTTTTAAAGAAAAATATCCTCGGTTGTTTTCATAAATTGATCAATGCCTCGATGTAGTCATCTGCCAAAGAATTGTCCATGGAACCCTCATTATTTTGTCTCGTCACAGAACAACCAGAGCAGGACATTTGATGCAGCTTATTATCATCTAATTCACCTAGACGACCAGGTTGGTCGCATCAAGTATGTCTATCTTTTGGCAAGCACAATAACATGGAATTGCGAATTTGCGAGCACTAAGCAGATATTCTTCTCAATATGCTCTCCAGCCTTTGCTTTTAACACACTATAGACTCTCCCATCGCATGAATCACCATAAGGGTTGGATTAGTGGCAATGATATTTATAATCATACTATTGCATTTATGTCTTTGAGCTAAGGGCTGCTCATCCCTCCTTCCCCTATGGATGGCTTTCTCAAAACACGCGTGAAGGCACACATTTAGGAATAGGTCTGAACTTTGACCTACTAATGCATGTCTCGAGTCGTACATATTATTTGTGTGGCTGATATAGATTATGCTGCTCTATATCATGTTATCTGTATAGATTGAGTGGCACTGGAAAAAGAGAGAGAGAGAATCTATCATGTTATCTGTATAGATTACGTTGTGACAGGAGGCAACTTTTTATCTAGCATGCATATGGTCAAGTAAATATTGAAACTTTTTGTATGCAACTAGCTTGATCAATATTAAATTCAGTTTTATAAAAAATGTAATTTTTTTTGTAGATGAATGATCATGGCAGAAATCCGATGAGGTGAGTTTTACCAAATGACTCATATTCATCATGATGACACTTTTGTCAGAATGAATCAAGACTTATATGTAATTATTTATTACAATTTATTTCTGCAACGATTTTAATTTGATTTTGTTATTCAGTAAGATCTAACTAATTTTTTTAAATTAATACCAGAAAAGCTACAGCTCTTATTGCTAGCGTGTCGATGACTCGCATCTACATAGAGTAGTCGCATTGAGGCCGAAGTATTTACGGAGCTGATGGGCCGGAGCGTATGGTCGAGTGAGAGGTTATGAAGTTCGAGTCACCCAATCAGTTATCTGAGATGACTAGACATGAACGTGATGCTGCAGATGCTGCAGATGGTGTTCGCAGACTTGAGCATAAGATTGAGAGATGCGAAAAGGAGTGTCGTATAAGATGCAGCGATGGAGGAGATGCAACGACGGAGTGCCATCGATAGAGCAGCGATAATTCTATGAGAGAGCATATTGAGCGCTTACATCTATCGTACACATATTTGTTCCATACCAGGTAAATACATATATTATTAATATATTCTTATATTATATCAATTATTTATCTAATATATTGTAATTAATAGTTAAGAAAATTAAACTTTTTTAATTATTCTTATAGGCTCCTAGAGCATCAGATCGGAGCGGACAGGGTGACGATCTTTCTCCTATAGATCATTGATCTCGCCTACTTTTATTTTAGATCTTTATTTTATGTATTTTTAAATTTTGTTAAACTTTAAATTGTAACTCTCTTAATTGATTGTAATGAAATTTATATTTGAAATTTTAATTTGGATTTTAAGAATGTATGCAATGTGATTTTATGTTTGTTATGATTGCATTGTAGTTTAATATAAATTTAATGTAAGCAATGTGATTATTAATTGCATTATATGTTTAATTTAAATGTTTGTAATTTTATTTTTTAAAAAAATTATCGTTGGAGATGCCGACGCTATTGCAAGCGTCGGCAAAATTACGGTGTCGATGCTTTAAACAGCATCGGTAAATTTATAATCCAGCGTTGCCATTCATAAATAAAATTAAAGCTAATCAATTAATCGTATTTGTTCTCGTCCATTGTGCATGCATGTACCTAGTTTTACGGTAATTAATTAGAGTCAAGATTTGGCTTGGAATTATTTATTTAAATTTAAAGGTTTAATTAGCCACCAATTGCACTTATGAAAAACATTTATCCATCCCCATATATAGTGTTAGGTACTAAAAAGCAACAATTAATAAATTATCCCAGTTACTGTTCCATGTCTTTTAACGGTCGTCTTCTCTGGGAGGAGCCAATGCCCAGTCCCAGGCTTGTCTGCCATTAGATAACCCCGTCTTTCCAGGCACCGTCATGATCAGTAAACAACACTCACTAAATTCCAAAGAGTCAAGACTCATTGCACGATGAGCCTTGAGAGCAGATCTAAGCATATATGTGGCCTAGCTTTCACCTCAGAACTCGATGATTTAGATGCTAAACCTTAGCTTTTCAAGGCTTGTGTAATTAAGAGTGCTGATGTTATTCTCAAGCAGGATGCACACTGGGCAACTTGAAGCAAATAATGTTGAAATTAAGCAAGTCATCTTGGTTGGCCCTCGGCTCTATGAGAGTTGGGACGTCCTAACCTTGGGTCAAACTTGGCTTGAAAAGCAAAACAAAGGCTGGCCAGGGACCATTAATTTCAACTCAACAACTAGAGATATTAACTATTTTATGCTATACGTTATATTACATGTTTCTCTTATTAATCATCAAGGATGGATGCATGCAACTTAATTTGCCTGGCCACATGATTGTGTGCCGATGCAAGGGGTCTATGGACTTGCTTAGATCATAATTATTAGTTTCACTGTTGAGAAATAGAATTACCTCAGATCGTTAATGGCAAACAGCTGCTATATTGAACTTCTTGATAGCTGTCTCAAATAAAGTTTTAACCTATTGATATAATGACTCAAAAAACTGGCACCAAAAATTCAGGCTTGATAAGTAAGCAAAAGATAAGGCTAATTCTGAGATCAACTTACTTGGTCTGACATCATGACCCAAGCTCTCGCCATGTTCAAACCTGATTTCAGAGAAATTTTCAGCCTCAGTCGATCTGGTCTGGCCAAGCTTATCAGCTATTATCAACTATAAAGTTGGTGCTGTGAAAAAGATGTGCCATCGGAGTGGTGCTCTTGAAGCTAGAGCTCACACGTTGCTCTCATATTCCCTGTACGTGTTCAACGCCTGTAATTATCCCCTCTCTAATACCTATCATTAACGAGATTAAAGTTAGATTTTTTTATTTTTTTTTCCCTTCCTTCTTTCTTCTTCCTCTTCCTTTTTTTTTTTTCTTTGCAGAAAGACAAGCTTCCTAGCTCGTCAAAACTCTGCACTCAGCCTACGGCCGTGGTCTTGCTAATTTATATTAAAAAGATGTAACATAATCCAGATATTGATATATTCACCACCTGATTGCTATGAACACCATAGGATATTCCTTTTTGCAATCTTTTCCCTCAAAAAAAAAAAAAATCTATTGCTTAAGGAAGATGGAATCATCTTTCCTCCTTTATTTTCGGCGTTTTAATATAATAATATTTTCAGATTCTATACTTTTTGTTTAAGTTCTGATCGCTTTCATGATGTGTGCTTTAATAACCAAAAAATAAATTAAGTTGCAAGCATAACGTAAAACTAGGCTAGCAATCCTTGAAATCTTAGGCTAGCTAGCTAGCTAGCGTCTGTTCATGGTGGAAGGGCATATATATATATATATATATACTTGGATGGCGGGCCCTCATGGAAAGCAAGAGTTTGCAATTTATTTTTAAAATAAAAAATTAATACTAGTTTAGAATTATAGTTTTAATATTTTCATTAATTTACTTTATCATCAGCATATGAGACGTCCTTAAGTAATTTTAGTTAAAACAAAGCAAGATTATTCTTCAGTCTTTTTATAGAATTATTAAACTTAGTATTCTTTAACTATAAGCATCATTGATTTTATAATTTTGAGATTGAATGTGTTATGATGACTGAGATTTAAGGAACCTAATCATCCTTAACTATATATATATCTTGAACTCCAATGGTAGGTAGGCCATGGGGCATGCATTAATTTGCATTGCACAGCCGCCACCTTTTTGTTCTCCAGTCTCTCTCTCATTCAAGATTTGGGAAAACTTTCAAAGGTGTACATCATTTTTACCGTACAGAGGTTGCCTTGCAGGGCAGTCCACAAACTCTGTTTCTCTGGCCTCTGAATCCTCAATAAAGTAATGAAATCTAATCAGCCCCTGACTCTGACCAAAAAAAACATAAAAGCTGGTTGGATACAGCATCATTGTCACATATGACCAAGAATATTAGGCTCTTAGAAAACTCACGTACCAAAAGAAAAGCATGCAGGCCGTCGAAAAGTTAAGAAGAATCAAAATGGAGCGGCGAACGCCCTCCCTCCACCGGAACCCAAGTAGTCAGCGATCCACCGTCACCAGTGGCCGCCCTTTCCTTTGCCCCGAAAACCACAGTCCTGTCCCCCGTTTTCCCACCTCTTTATAACAACCGCACGTAAATCACGTGGGACCCACAACAATGGGGGTGTTCAATTGGGTGCGTCGGAAGATTGTCGCCAAAGTATAATATTTTCGGAAAAACCCACCTCAAAAGCCCATCAACATTCCTCCCGGAACCCGTGCTCCCAGCCACCCCCACCTGAGCTGCCAAAAATCACACCTATTTCCTTCCAAACTCTTTTCGATCTCTTCTCCTCGTCTCTCCGTGTCCTCTTTCGCTCCTCCAATGGCTTCTCCTACTCTTCTCTTCTTCTCGTTCTTTCTTTTCTCGTTCTTCTCTGTATTCTCCTCCGAGTCCTCCGACGTCCGCCTCCTCTTGGAGAAGATAAAGCCAGCTTTCCAGGGCCGCACCTCCCCGGAGAACCTCCAGCTCTCCTCCTGGAACGCCTCAACCCCGCTCTGCCTCTGGCGCGGCCTCCAATGGACCTCCTCCGCCGGCGGCAGTTCTCCTATTAACTGCAGCAACGCCTCTGTCCGCTCCAACAGCTCCCTCGCCGCCGACCCCTCACTCCAGCTCCTCTCCATCCGCCTCCCCGCCGCTGCCCTCGCTGGATCCATCCCCCCGGAGATTGGCGAGTTCTCCTCTCTCCAGTCCCTCTACCTGGGCGTCAACTCCCTCTCCGGCACCGTCCCTCTCGAGCTCGGCAACTGCCCCTCCCTCGCCGACGTCGACCTCGCCGGAAACTCACTCTCCGGCTCTCTCTCTGCTTCCATCTGGAACCTTTGCGACCGCCTCGTCTCCCTCCGCCTCCACGGGAACAATCTCTCCGGCGCTGTCCCCGACCCCGCCGTCCCCAATTCAACTTGTGACCACCTTCAAGTTCTCGACTTGGGAGCCAACCGCTTCGAAGGAGAGTTCCCCGAGTTCGTCGCTGGCTTCTATGGCTTGCAAGTGCTGGACCTCGGGAGCAATAGGTTCTCCGGACCGATACCAGCGTCGCTCGCCGAGCTGAGAAGCTTGGAAAGATTGAATCTTTCCTACAATAACTTCACCGGGCCGCTGCCGCAGGCCTTCGCGCAATCCAAGTTCGGAGCGGCGGCGTTCGAGGGCAATAGCCCCGGGCTGTGCGGGTCGCCCCTGGGGAAATGTGGCTCGAGCTCCGGCCTGAGCTCTGGAGCGATTGCCGGGTTGGTGATTGGACTGATGGCTGGGGCCGTGGTCGTCGCGTCGGTTTCCATTTGGTGGGTGCAGGTAAGAAAGAGGAAGAACAGGGGAAGGAACGAAAAAGAGGAGGAGATGGAGATAGGAGAGGATGGCAACAACGGTGGTGAGGGGAAGCTGATTGTGTTTCAGGGCGGCGAGCATTTGACCCTGGAGGACGTGCTGAATTCCGCTGGCCAAGTGATAGAGCAGACCGATTATGGACGGTATACAAGGCTAAGCTCACTGACGGAGGTACCATTGCCCTGAGGCTATTGAGAGAAGGAAGCTGCAAGGATGCCGCTTCGTGCTTGCCTGAAATCCGGCACCTCGGCCGAGCCCGGCACGAGAACTTGGTTCCCCTGAGAGGCTTCTACCAGGGTAAAAGAGGGGAGAAGCTCCTCATCTATGACTACCTTCCCAATAGAACTCTCCATGATCTGCTTCATGGTAAGTGTGGATTGCCCCGAGCTCAATTTCAATCTATCTGACCACCACTTAAAGCTTATGGATCAGCTTCAATTTTCTCATGTTGTTGCAGAAACTAGAGCGGGAAGGCCTCTGCTAAATTGGGCGAAAAGGCACAAGATAGCACTGGGAGTGGCAAGGGGGCTCGCCTACCTTCACACAGGGCAGGAGACGCCCATCACCCATGGGAAGGCCCGGTCCAAGAACGTGCTCGTCGATGACTTCTTCGTGTCGAGGCTCACCGAGTATGGTCTGGACAAGCTGATGCTGCCGTTGGTGGCTGACGAAATGGTGTCTGCCGCGAAATCCGAAGGCTATATGGCGCCGGAGCTGCTGAAGACGAAGAAGTGCAGCTCGAGGACAGATGTGTATGCTTTTGGGATACTGCTGTTGGAGATTCTGATGGGCAAGAAGCCTGGGAACGGAAAGAGTAGTGAGGACGGGGTGGACTTGCCCTCATTGGTCAAGGTGGCGGTGCTGGAGGAGGCGACGATGGACGTGTTCGACGTGGAGATCTTGAAGGGGATAAGGAATCCGACAGAGGATGGCTTGGTGCAGGCATTGAAGTTGGCGATGGGATGCTGTGCTCCGGTGGCATCAGTGAGGCCGGACATGAATGAGGTCGTGAAGCAGCTGGAGGAGAACAGGCCAAGAAACAGGTCTGCTTTATATAGTCCTACTGATACCAGGAGTGGATTGAATACACCTTTCTGAGGCCTTCCAAAAAGTTATTCCTTTCAAATCTTCAGCTCTATTATTAGTTCTGCTAGCCCTTCAATTCCAAAGGAAGGAGATGGTTATAGATTGGAGAAAAAGATATGGCCAAGTGTTTCGATCTTCCAATATTGATGAGTCTCCTTTGGAATATAGCAGCTATATTTGTGTACTGTACGCGGTGGAGAGGGATGTTCAATAACTCAACCCTTAGATGATTTGTATTGACCTTTTGATTTTGATGATTCTAGTTTGGAATATAGCAGCTATATTGTGTCCATGCTCGGACCTGCTGCATCGAGAACTTCATTTACTTCGATCAGCAAATTTAGAATTCTCTGTTATGTATAGTAGCTGTATATGGCGTTTGTTAGAAATCAGTAGTAAATTGTTAGCCAAATTTTGTAAGCGGATGGATGGATGGATGATGACATACCGTTTGTGAGAGCCATCATATCTGGAAAATGACAATGGTAGGCTTTGTCTCTATCATCTGTACTGTTTTATGATCAGTGGTTGCTGAATAACTCTAAATGCTATATATAAAGTAGTTGCTGCAATTTAGATGTCTATGCCAATCATAAACCCCATTGTTTAGTGGTTAGCTATAATTAAGTTTGGTTCCAGACCTACTTGCAGGCTTTTATTTGCTGGATAAATTAAGAATTTGAGCAGTCGTTAGTAGGATCATATAAGCTGAAACCAGATTAATGGAATAACGATCGTTTATGAAATTAATAAAATGAAGGCAACAAGGTGTTGTCACTACTATCAAAAACTTGTGATGCATGGCAACCTCACTGCATGTGGAATATTTGATAAAGATGTGTTCTTAGGCTCCGCAGAGGATATATTCCTGACAATCTATAAAATGTTCATTTGGGAATTCATATCGGACATGGGGAAAACCTGATCTGGTTGCCCTCAAGAACTAATCTGAATCTTTTGGATGTGGATGCGGAAGTCGAGCATGGATCAACTTGCTCTGGAATTTCCCTCCAGATGTCTTCTTGCATGTCGAGGAAAAAGTTTGCTTGAGGTGAAATATGGGCATCAACATAAATGCATGCAGAGGATTGAGAAAAGAAAAGAGACAAGAATACAAAACATACAGAATCAAAGTGGTCTGACCACTCCACTTGGTTATGCTCATGAACAAAGAAGAGCAAAAGTTTCACCACCAGAAGTTGGGATCATGAAGTACCATTGTAGTGTTTCAGAAAAAAAAATTAAAAAAAAAAACTTTTTTAAAACTTTTATGGGAAATCTTTTCAGAAACCTAACCTTGAATGCTTTTAATCTCATGGTAACTTTCTATGCTACAACAAGAGACCTCACAAAATTCTCCATTAAAACTCTTTTCAAAAAGAAAGCCAAGTCAAACAATGTGTGAGGTTGAATACAGAAGAAATTCAAGACTCACAGCTAACATGTTGCTATATTTCAATGCCGAGACAGGGTCAGATGATGCTAGGAGATGAAGTCCATGAAGACAACATCATCATGCATGTATCGACTAGCCAGTGGCCGCGGTTGTCAAGATGGAAAGGTAAGTGTGGAGATAAATTGATCCCCCCACGGAATATTTTCCAGGTTGGTGGCTTGGGCTTGCCTTCGTCAACCTTGAACAGTTGACTGTGACAGTGACTAATGCCTGATGTCTTTAGGATCTAGGAAGTGAATGGTGTGATGTCTCGGACTGGTCAGTTCCAGCCTCCAGACTTGAAATAAAGTGAGATGTTTCCACATGCCGTGGTCATCCCGGCCGGCCAAAGCACTGGAGGCTTTTTCCCTGGGGCAGGCTATACTTTGGGACCTACCCACTTCTTAAGTAAGTGCTCAATCTTTTCGTCTAGTCTTCATCTTTAATTTGTCAAGGTATTAAAAAGCATTATTTAGCTACTGCAATGCATGGTATGGACCCAGAACCATTGTTTAATTTGCCTTTTCTTTTCTTTTCTTGTTTTTCTCTCATGACGTTACAATGGATCCATCTTGTCTAGAAAATTTTAGGGAATTATTTGCTATTATATAATGGTTGTTATTATTTTTTTTTCAATAAAAATAATTACATTATTTGGCCTATAAATATTAAAATTTACTAGTACTAATGCATGACATTTTTCAAGATTGTTTTTATCTTTTGGCCATTATATACATTACAATGTAACAACGCTTCTTCAAACCCATTATAATGATTTAAAACCATGTTAAAATAATTTAAAAATGATATAAATTTGAAAATTACAATAGCCAATTGTAATATGATAAAAATTGATCTATGGATTATCATTATACATTTATATTATAAGGTGACATGGCATGCATGCATATGACAAATATTTTATGGAGATGATTTACGGTAAGGTAGTATTAATTTTTGATATAATTGATGATGAAAAAGGTAAAGCAAGCACTTACCAAAGAAATCAAATATTATTTTCATTGTATAAAATATACATCTATATATTGTGCATGTTTTATTTATTTTTTAATATTAAAATGATCTTTAAAACATCCATAATAGTTATTTTTAATTAGTTCCTTCATACAATTGGATGGATGTATGACTATATGGATAATTTATAATGCAGAAAAAGTTACTATTAATAGTAATATTTATTGGTATCATTTCCTACTTAATCTTTTTTTTTTCTTTTGCCTTATTCATTTGAAGCAATGGAAAGCCTTCTAAACCAAATAAAATATAATATGCTAATGCTAGAAATATTTTACATCTTCAACAAATCTTTTAGAGAAAAATTGGTTTCCCTATATTCATTTGATTGAGAAATTGAAAAGAGATGCATAAAATGGGAAAGCATGTATTACAAGATACAAGATGTATTGGATAACTAAAAACCATTTGAACTTCTAGTAGAATTTAAAGAGGAGTAGTGGAGCCTCTAGCGATTCTCCTCGTTGATAACATTCTCTCCTCTCTATCAAACGCAAGCCCTGAATGATTTTTCTTGTTTCTTTTCAATCAAATTAATCCATCAGCTTCAATGATTCAAGAAATTGAAGATCATACGATCTTTATAAAAGTTTGGAAGAAACCAAGTTGGTCCATCCAAAAATCCTACCTGCAAGGGTCCACCATCTAGGCTTGTTGTGTTTAACCTTTTCCACCGTCTTCACGTATTTTGTGATGCCAAGGGTCATAGTTTTTTGCGACAATTTTGTTGCAGTAATGCTTAATCTTTATTTTTTATTTATTATCATATATTTATATATATATATATATTAGCATGCGGATGACCTTTGTCCTTGTGAGCGATGATTGCACGCAACCGTGTGTTTTTTTTAATGCCTGCCAACGTTGTCAGGCCAGGGCTCGTAGAAACGGCTCTCAACCTAGGGTTCCGTGTCCACTATATGAGATCTTATCGGCCTGCTCGAGGTATCTCAGTGGGCCCGCCACGTGTCCTCGTAACCGGTAAAAATACCTTGGTTTTTGGATCGGAGAAGAAAGGGCAAGGAAAAAGAGGAAATTTTTATTAGGACCGCAACTTTTATTAAGTAGCCCCTCTTTAAAAAAAAAAAAAAAATTAAACTATCCTTTTCCTTAGCACCCCCTCCCTCCTTTCCAACACGGCGCTTTTCTTTCCCTCAAGGCTTTTCTCTAGTACCATTCCTTTCTCTCTTTTCGAAACCGCACCTCCCCTTTTCTTTCCTTTTTTTTTTTTCTTTTCTTTTCATTTCCTTCTTCTTTTCTTTATATTTTCATCTCTCATTTTCTCTCCCTTTTTTTAGTACTCTTTCATTTCTTGGCACTAACTCTCTTTTTCAGCACCCCTTCAATCCTCGTTCCTTTTTACTTTTTGGCACCAATCCCATCACCTTCTCCTTTGCGCATCATTCGGCCTTATTTGATCAAATAAAGGTCATCAAATAAAATGATCTTTGTTCGATCAAACAAAATTGAACAAAAGCTCTTATTTGACCTATTTAATCTAAGCAGATGCCGAAAAGAAAAGAGACGAGAATGATGCCAAAAAAAAAAATGCTAGGAAGAAAAACGAGGAGAAAAGGAAGAAAATAGGAGCGTCGAAAAGGAATGATGTTAGGGAAGGGAGAGAGATGGAGCGGCATCGAGGAGAGAAAGGAGACGGGGCGGGAGGTACGAAGAGAAAAGGGAGAGTAAGTTTGGAATTTTGTTTAAAAAAAAAAATAAGGGGCTGCTAAGCAATTTTTACGGATCGAATAGAAATTTTTAAAAAAAAAAGAGGAGAAATGAAAAATATAATAAAATAATAATTAAAAAAAATTTAATTTAAATAAAAAGAATATATATATATATATTTAATAAATAAAGAAAAAATTTTATTTATACATTAAAAATATATTTTTTACTATTGAAAAAAATAGGTTTTTAATGATTGAAAGATAGTTTTAGATTAGTATAACATAAATTTTAAAATATTTGTTTCTTCCTTTTAAGTCTTAACATTTGAGAGTAAAAAAAATATTTGGGAGAAAATGAAGAAAAATGAATTACTCTAATTTCCTTTTCCTTATGCCTTTTTTTTAAAAATAAAATATTTTATAACAATTTTCCTTTATTACCTTTTCGTTCCCTTCGTTTCCTTCTTCATCAAATCAGATTCTTAGGTAGTGTTTGATAGAAAAAATATTATTTATAAATAAGTATACGAATAGAGTTTGTCCCCTGGCTATCCCTAGGGATATTCTTGGCTATCACATTGATCATATCAAATGCAAAAAGATAAATCCGATAACTTTTTTTTACTCTTATTTGAAGGAATAATCAGCTATTCCTATTTTATAAAGAATAAATTAAGAAAATATCCTATGATTAATCATAGTTAACTATGAATTACCTCTTTGGTTAACTTTATTCTTCGCTATTTCTTATACTTATGATTTTTAGGAATAAAAAGGTGTATCCTTGAATATCGCTTGTAGAGTTCGACTAAATGCGGGTTATTTTTGAAAGAGTATCAAAGTCTCGTACAAAGGCTCAGACCGCTCTCTTATATTTTTTAAGTTAGTTTAAATTATGGCACTAACACGTACAACCAGAAACATAATAGCAATGTTAAAAAGTTTTGCACTTCCTTCCTTAATAAAAAGTTTTGCCGTTCAAAAGCAATCTTCGACGCAAAAGATCTAACGTGGACTGTACCATGGTAGTAAAACAGGGCTAGCATGAAAATGGTACATCTATACTTATATTTATAAAAGAATATACCTACATTTGGCCCATACGAATATAAAATTTTGTATTTATGCTTATATTTATAGGAATTATATAATATTTATATTCATTTTGTTAATTATACTTATTTTATACATGCAACTTATTTTGACTCTATTTTATTTATTTTATTTTGTTATTTATTTCTTTAAATATCCAAAGTTCATTATACTGTTTCTTGATCGCTTTCTTTGTGTCCCAACCTCTTACCTTCTCTCTGTTGGCTTATGCTTGGTTTCTTGTATTAACTTAATGGCTTTTGCTTTTCTTCATTCGATTGATTTTTTTTTTTTTTCCTTCGTGAGACTTAAAAGTTAGAGCTTTCTATTTCAGCCTTTCTTTCTCTCAAAGAATAGAATGAGAAATTGCGTTGCTACCGCTTGCATGTTACTAATTGTTTAAATAGTTGATAAGATGTTCCGAGTAGTTTATTTTTATTCAAAATTTCTTTATGAGACAAATACATAATCTTGATTGAATTTTGCCGTTCAAATTTTTGATTGAAAAAAAAAAATTCAAGTCTTTCTATCATTTTTTATTAAATTTGAATGTAAATTCAGTTCATTATGCTTTGCATTTAGGTTTTTTTAATCGAATACATTCATATGAAATATTTGAATGTTTAGTTTTCTGAATTTGATCTTCTTCCAAAAATAGGAGGGCTTTCTCTCTCTCGGGCACTATCTAGTTGTTACTGATGAAAAATTTGAAAAATTCTTCTTTTACTTAGTAGTATTTGAATAGTGGCACATTAGGGCTTTTTTAAAGTAGAACTTGTCTTGTTCACGCATAAGATATAATAAATCAAAATGCATTCTTCTTAAAGTGCAATGTGATAAATGAGAATCAGAATAGATCCGAACTTACTAAATTTAAATATGATTAAAGTTTTGCTCATACTAAGCCCTAAGAGACTTTTATCGAGCTAGATTTTGGCCAGTCATATGTTACTCAATTCCAACATGATCCAATGCCTTGATATATGTGCGCGCGCGCTTTGGTTTAATCCTCCAATAGTACTTGATATCGTGTCTAATGCTGATATTTTAATACTTGATGTCGGCTAGAGCTGCTTTTTTTTTTTTTTTTTAATATAAGCAGGCAATTACACCAGTTTAGTATGAGTTAAGCCTGATAGATCAGAGTACAAAATTTGCTTCAGAATAATCGGACAGGTATCACCCACAAACCATTCCAACTGATCAGGATGACGAACTACAGCAAAGACAATCCAATCAGTCGCAGCGTTAGCTTCCCGATAAACATGACGAATCTAAGACACAGAATTAACTACATTTTTTGGGCTGCTTGTCATACTTCGGCTATGCAAGAATTATGTTCCTCTCTTTCTTTCACCGGAACCTTTGACCGCTTTGCCTTTACTTTTTTATTTTTGAATGCATTTTTTATGTTTTTTCATTTAATTATTTTAAAAAAATATAAATCATATATTTTATGACTAAATTTATAAATTTTTATTTTTTTAGTATCATAATTGTATAAGTACTGTAACTTAAATTTAAAAAATTTAAGTTAATTAATAACAGATAAAGTTTAGTATCTCCTAAGATTTTCTATTGTTATGATCTCGATTTTCTGATGGCTCCTTCTTATGATGGGAATTAAAGCGAGCAGCCGGATATAGTTGCCATCCGACCACCATTTGGGTGGAATAGAGGTTTCTTGTATTAGAGTTTGTCTCTTTGTCTTGTTGATTAAATATTAAATTATAAAAAGCATTTTGCAATAACAAGTGACTTGAAAACTCTCTGCCATAATTTTGCATTGCTCTTTATATATTATTTTCTTATTTAAAGCTTTTTACATGGCTAACGTGAGTATTACTTGCCTTCTCTTCTTTTAGAAAGTAAATTAATGAATATTTTTATTTTTATTAATTCAATGCCATGGAAATATGGTTGGAATCAAAACTTGCTCTTTTGGATGCATTTGATGCATGATAATTTATCTAGGATCATCGATGATCCAAGTAGATGCAATAAGATCATTACATTTAGTTATACCTCAGTGATTTTCATACCTTTAAGAAAAATAGCAGAAAATTAGTGAAGTTGAAACACAATCCAAAGCTGGGTGAAAAAAAAAAAAAGCAATATAAATAAGCCAAATCATTCTTCTCCACTTTTTACACCTGCTTTGACTAAAAAAAGACTTCTATTAAATAATTTTAAATAAATATTTATTTAATTATAATTTTAAAATTATAAAGAGATGAAAGAGAGATCCTAAGAGGCTTACCTCCGTAATATATCCATGAGGACTACCAGGAACCCAAAATGATGATTCTCTTTTTTCATATTTTTTTATTACAGCATTAGGCTATTCATCAAATCCTCACCAGAACTGACGGAATTCATTTTTTATGCATTAAAATATTTATATTTAACTTTTTAATCAATTAATATACGAAGGAATAGTAAGTAATGTTTTGGAGTCCATGGTCACATCAGCTTGAGAGATATAATAAGGAATTATTGCACGCCAAGCCCAATCTAAATCCACAGCCAATCCTATGGAAGGAAACTCCGGGTAAGCCAAACCATGGTTCAAACATAATGTCACGGATAAAATATTTTAATATTAATATTACGCAATCTAAGTTATGATAGGAAATATAATAAATATTTTTTTAATAAAATCGCTATTAGTAGGATCAAGCATGCAGTTGCGATAAATCAATAAAAATACATAATAATAATAGGAACCAAAATCCAAAAGAAAACAGCGAGAGACGAGGATTTTACGTGGTTCACCCAAACTAGGCTACGTCCACAGCGGCACAGGATCTGCAAGGCTTCACTAAGAGTTAAATCAGGTACAAGCCCTCAAAACACTCTATCTGAGAAACTCTTATGATCCAGAGAGTTAAATCAGGATCTACAGCACACGGAGGATGTCCTCACATAGCCTCTTATTCTCTTTTTTTGCTCAACTTTACCGGTTGAAAAAGACACACCAAGGATCGAAGATTCTCCTCCTATCTAATCTCATCCCAAAACTGGCTCCATACTTTTGGCAACCATGGACTGATTTCCAAAACTGGCTCCACACTTTTGGCAACCATGGACTGATTTGCTGCCTTGAAAATCTCCAACAAATCCTTCCCAAGATTAGATTTGGAAATTGCAACAAATCCTCCCCAAAATTAGCTTCCTTAGTTGGCCAAATCGAATTCAAATTTGAATTCAAACTCCCTCTTGATGAAATTAAGCTCCATCCATAACAATCTCCCACTTGGAGATTAATGACATCAATATTAGATCTACCTTCTTTCTCTGTGCCGCGCTCTCCTGATCTATCTCTTGAAAAGCTTCACCAAGTTGCAACAGAGACTTAACTTGTCTCTGCTCATAACTTTGGTGAACATATCTGCAGGATTCTTAGCTCTATCAATTTTCTCCAGCTTCAACTGCTCCTCATCCAACGCACTGCGTATGAAATAATACCTAAGCTGAATGTGCTTGGTTCTTGCATAAAATGCTGAATTCCTTGCCAAGTGAACTACGCTCTGGCTGTCGCTCCATAATGTATTACACTCGTGCTCCTTGCTGAGCTCCTCCATCAACCTCTATAACCAGATCATCTCTTTATTAGCTTCAGTGATCGCCACATACTTAGCTTCTGTAGTTGACAATGCCAATATCTTCTGCAACTGAGATACCCAGCTCACTGCTGTATCACCGACAGTAAAAACATAACCAGTGGTGCTCCTCCCACTGTCTCTATCACCAGAGTGATCTGCATCTACAAATCCCTGTACTTGAAAACTATCACCTCCATAGCACAAACTGTAAGTTGACGTACCCCTGAGATATCTCAAGATCCACTTTACTGCATTCTAGTGCTCCTTGCCTGGATTCTGCATGTACCTGCTAACTGCTCCCATTGCTTGTGCGATATCCGGTCTTGTGCAAACCATTGCATACATTAGACTTCCCACGGCTGAGGCATATGGAATTCTAATCATCTCATCCCTTGCCTTCTGAGTTGTTGGACACAATTGCTTGCTGAGCTTGAAGTGTGCTGCCAAAGGTGTTGACACTGCCTTTGTATTCTTCATATTGAACCTCTTCGGTACCTTTTCTACATAGTCCTTCTGAGATAGTCACAGCTTCCATTACTTTCTATCTCTGTTGATCCTCATGCCAAGAATCTGCTTCACCTCTCCCAAATCCTTCATTGAGAACTTCTTTGCCATCAGTTTCTTAAACTCTTCTATCTTCCTCATACTGGAACCTGCTACAAGCATATCATCCACATATAAGGATAAAATAATGAACTCATTTGTAATGTACCTCTGAAAGTACACATAATGATTTGACTGGCATCTGGTGAAGCCTTTCTCAAGCATGAAACTGTCAAACTTGAGGTACCATTGCCGCGGAGCCTGCTTCAGACCATACAAACTTTTCTTCAATCTGTAGACCATGTCATCCTTTCCCCTGACCTGGAAACCTTCTAGCTGGTGCATATACAGCTCCTCCTCCAAATCTCCATGAAGAAATGCTGTCTTTACATTTAGCTGCTCTAGATGAAGATTCTCCACTGCTACCATGCTCAGAGTCACCCTGATGGATGTCATCTTGACTACTGGGGAAAAGATCTCCTGGAAGTCAATTCCCTCTTTCTATGCATAACCCTTGACAACTAACCTTGCCTTATATCTCTTGGTACCATCAACCTCATTCTTCATCTTGTACACCCATTTGTTGAACAAAGCTTTCTTGCCAGCGGGTAACTTCACAAAATCCCAAGTCCTATTTTGGTTTAAAGAGTCCATCTCCTCTTTCATAGCCAACTCCCACTTGACCTTAGCTTCATCCTGCATGGCTTCAACAAAACATTCTCGCTCTCCAGAATCTGTATACAAAACATAATAATTAGCAAAATACCTCTATGATGGCCTGGTAACCCTCGTGGTCCTCCTCAACTGTGGGGACACCGGCTGAGGTACCGATGTACGCATGTGGCTGTCTGTTCCAACCACATCTTCCTCCTCCACATCCTCGGAGTTTTCATCTTCAGTTTGCACTCGGAGAATTTCTCCATCTCTGATAGGATCGAGTTCTATAAACTCCTGTTTCTTTTCTTCCACTGCATCCTTCCTGTCTTTATAAGTATGCTCTTCATCAAATACCACATTCCTGCTCCGAATGATCTTATTGTTCTGAAAATCCCAGAGCTTGTAGCCATACTCATCGCCACCGTATCCAATAAAAACACACTTTGTAGACTTGGAGTCTAACTTACTCGTCTTCTCTTTCTCAATCAGAGAATAAGTAATGCAGCCAAATAGTTTAAGAAAAGAAAGTTTTACCTATTTTTCTGTCCAAACCTCTCCTGGAATCCCACCATCCAATGCACTGGATGGACTCCTATTGATCAAATACACTGCGGTGTCCAGTGCTGTCGCCAAAAAATATGTAGGTAGACCTGAGTTAAAACCTCATACTCCTCTCTCTCAAGAATGGTCATGTTCATTCTTTCTGTCATACCATTCTGCTCTGGTGTCCCTGGGACGGTCTTGATCCTTTTGATTCCATGCTCTGCGCAGTAGACATCAAACTTTCTGTTGCAGTATTCACTACCGTTATCTGTCTTGAGACACTTGAGACTTGCTCCAGTCTGGTTTTCACACATGACTCTCCATCTCTTGAAGGTGCCAAAGACCTTAAACCTTTCCTTCATAGCAAACACCCAGATTTTCCTGCTGAAATCACCTATAAACGTGACAAAGTACTTATTGCCTATATATGATGCCACTGGTGCTGGACTCCATATATCTGAATGAACCAACTCCAGCCTTCCAGTCTTCTTTTGAGTTCTTGCTAATTGAAAACTCACTGCTTTCTGCTTACCATAGATACACTCTTTACAAAACTCTAGATTCACCTTCTTTAGCCCAGGTAGAAGCTCTCTCCTGTGTAGAATATTCAAGTTCTTCTCACTAAGATGACCGAGCCTCCTATACCATAATGTAGTCACTGTACCCATGTCTCCTGCTGCCATTGAAACTGAACTCTCACTATCTGCCAAGAAGTAGAGAGTGCATGTCCGCTTCTCTTTGACAACAACCATATATCCTTTAGTAATCTTCCACTGAGAATTACCAAAAATGGATACATAACCCTCAACATCAAGCTGGCTGGTAGAAATTAGGTTTTCTTTAACTCTGGGATGTATCTGGCTTGTGCAAGTCTCAATTCTCTGCCTGTCACTGCTTCAGTACAATTGTTCCTTTACCCATAATTTTGCACTGTTGTCCATTGCCAACTGTGACATAACCAAAATCTTCTTGGTCAAAATCCAAAAATAGGTGTCTCTTTGAGCTGCAATGGTAAGAAGCCCCTGAGTCTACAAACCACAGATCTGAGTTTGTCCCATCGCCGACTGACAGGCATACATCCTCAAAATCATGCTTAATAGTACTCACAACATTTGCTTCCTGACCTTCTATCTTGCTCTCTGCACCTTTTTCCTTCTTCTTACCCCAACAATCCTTGCTCATGTGACCTTTCTTTCCACAGTTCCAATACTTCATGGGAAATCTCCCTTTGGACTTTCCTCTGCTCTTGGATCGGCCTTTCTCTGACTTCTTCCTCTCTTGTGATCTTCCTCTGGTATCCACCATGAGTGCAGCACTTGTAGAAGTCCTACCCACAGCCTTTCTTCTCATCTCATCATTCAATATACAACTAACTGCATCATTGAATGTAAGGTTACATGATACCGAGTTGCTGACTGTCATCACAAGATTGTCCCAACTCTTTGGCAAGGAACATAAGAAAAGAAGAGCACTAAATGAATCATCAAATGTAACAGAGACTGACTCCAATTGATTAATCATCGTGTTGAACTCGTTCAGATGCTCCGTCATTGAATTATTCTCAGCTATCTTCAAATTAAAAAGCTTTTTCATGAGAAATATCTTGTTTGAGGTGGAAGATTTTTCATACAGCTTTGTTAAAGCGGTCATCATATCCACGATGGTCTTTTCCTTTGCAATATATACGCCACTTGAGATGTCAACGATAATCTGATCGTGACCAGGGCTTTCCTATCCAGAATCATTCAATCTGAGTCGCTCATTGAATCCGGCTTCTTTCCCTCTAATGGAAGGTAAATATCCTTCTGATATAGGTAGTCCTCAATTTGCATCCTCCACCATCCAAAATTGTGACCATTGAATTTCTCGATTTTGATCTTATCTTCTGCTATCTCTTTGTTGATTTATCTAACCGTAATAATATGAAGAAAACCAAGCTCTGATACCAATTTAATAGGGAATACAACAAATATTCCTCTAATAAAATCGCTATTAGTATGGCCAAGCACGCAGTTGCAATAAAATCAACAAAAAAATATAAAATAATAATAGGAACCAAAATCCAAAAGAAAACAGCGAGAGACGAGGATTTTACGTGGTTCATCCAAACTGGGCTACGTCCACGGCGGCACGGGATCTACAAGGCTTCACTAAGAGTTGATGTCAGCTCCCCCTCCTCTCTGGGGCCACCGACAGCACACCTGCACACTTGTGGTAATCGGATAGAGTTTTACTAGTCTTTATGTAGCGCTCCATAAAGAGCTAGCGAACCCCAACTAATTATCATAAGTGGCAGACACACGAAAACACATCCTGTTAAAAACTTTTCACTTTCATCTCAATTATATGCACAATTCACCCAATCAACATTAAGCATCAACCTGCTCAGATAATATTTTCATGACATTCCTCAGGCAGTTTACAAGATCACATTCACATTCGACATTAAAAATCCTAAGTGCACACATCATACTCATAATCTTCTCCAAAACATAAGTCTCGTATTCATATCCAAAAGGTCTAAACATCATTACATCCCACTGTACACTACACATATACAAAATACAATTATCAAACCACCCTCTCTCAATATACAAGGCTAGCATTTAAACACTCTTGCATCCAAGCAAGCTTCATCAGCTAAGGGTCCTGTCCTGCTTATCAAATCCTCTATCAGGAGGTAATCCTGGCAACTCCTCAGGAAATACATCTGAAAAATCCCTTACCACAGGGATATTCGTCAGCTCTAAACCATTGCCCTCTAGGCTCACTGCACAAGCTAAATAGGCTTCACATCTCTTTGCTAGCATTCTATTGGCTGACAGAGCTGAAATCACTCCTGAGGGTAACCCCCTCCTATCACCAACAAAACAGACTTCTCTATCATCAGAAGTTTGCAACATCACCTCCTTCCTTAAGCAATCTACTCTGGCTCTATGCACAGATAGCCAATCCATCCCCAAAATGGCATCAAACTCTTTCAACCTCAAAGGAATCAAATCTGCTGCTAATTTCTGACTCCCCACAGAAATATCACAACCTCTATACACTTGGTCTGCTATAAAAGGCCTCCCTACGGGCATAGATACTACCAACTGACTACCCAACTGGCCCACATCTCTAACTAGATGCTTAGCAAACTCACATGAGATAAATGAATGCGTAGATCCAGAATCAATTAAAATATAAGCATCATGATTATCGATGGGTAGCATACCTGTCACCACATCAGGATCAATCTGAGCCTCCTGTCTGGTCATGGCAAACACTCTGGCCTCGGCTCTCGGAATACTGGATGACCCTCCTGGCTGATTAACATTAGGCCCCACCTGACTGGCTGAAGCCACTACACTACCATCACCTCTCCTACTAGGCTGTCCCCTTGGCATTACTGGCCCCTGAGGAAGCCCACCAGCCTGCTGCCCTCTCCTAGGGCAATCTCTCTTCAGGTGACCTAGATCACCACAAATATAACATCCCTTATTGCCCCTCCTACATTCTCCCAAATGAAGTTTTCCACATACATTACATGGGGGTATATTTCTCCCTCCACCAGAAGGACGACCCTGCTCCCCTACATCACCAGACACCCTGCTGGAGGCAACCTGAGGCACACCCACATAAGGCTTTCTTTGAACTGGGCTAGATGCTGACACAGATACGGATCCTCTGCCCACATCACCAGGGGCTCTAAACCCAGAATAAAACTGTCCAGTCCTCTGGGGTTTCTTGAATGGCTGAGTCCCTCCCGGAGCAGAAGAATGACTAGGAGCACTTCTTTTCATTCTATCCTGCCTCCTACTCATATATTCTTTTTCAATCTCCTCAGCTTTGAGTGCTCCCTGCACCAACTCAGAGTAATTATTGTAGGTCTGCATACAGGTCTTGGCTTTAATAGGGAGGTTCAACCCATCCTGGAATAGTCGACATCTCTCCCTCTCATCAGCCACCAAGGCCCTAGCAAACTGAGATAACTCCACAAAAGTGGCTTCATAATCTGCCACGGACATCCTCCCCTGAGTCAGACAAAGGAAATCCCTCCTCTTCTGATCCCTATAAATCTCAGAATAATATTGCTGATGAAATTCTCTTCTAAAATTTTCCCATGTCAACTCCACTCCCTGGGGCTGCCTGCCCTGAATAGATCTCCACCAACTCTGGGCTCTACCCTCCAGTAAAAAGGTGGCAATACTCAGCCTCTGCTCCTCAGAGCATCCCATCACATCAAATACTCTCTCGATCCTCTGCAGCCATGCCCCGGCCTGAATAGGATCAGTAGTTCCCTGGAACTCCAGAGCCCCTAACTTTCTGGCTCTTTCCACATTCCTCACAACCTCAGTATTTTAGATGGAAGGCTAGAACTAGCACCCACAGCTGCTACCACAGCCTGAGTAATCATGCCTACCAACTCTGACATACTAGGCCCCTGAGTCTGTACTCGAGATGGGTCTACTGGCACAGGGGTAATAGACTGTGAAGAAGACTCTGGCATCTGCTCTGGAGATGCCCCCACTCTAGCCTCCTTAGATACTGGCTCGGTGGAATCACTAGAAGCCATTCTATCAATTTGACTTCTTCTAACTGACCTTCTGAATCTACTTTGACCTTTGCTTCTATCCCTGCCTGAAGATTGCTCTGTCTCTCTAGATGCCTTTGTAGTAATCGTCCTACAAGACATTATTCATTACATCAGTTTCATCATTCAATAGCTATAATCATAAAACATTCAATCATCCTAGACTCATACTCATACTTATTCCCCTAGGACCTAATAACCTAGGGCTCTGATACCAAAACTTGTCAGCTCCCCCTCCTCTCTGGGGCCACCGACAGCACACCTGCACACTTGTGGTAATCGGATAGAGTTTTACTAGTCTTTATGTAGCGCTCCATAAAGAGCTAGAGAACCCCAACTAATTATCATAAGTGGC
Source organism: Calamus simplicifolius (assembly GCA_900491605.1). NCBI lineage: Eukaryota > Viridiplantae > Streptophyta > Magnoliopsida > Arecales > Arecaceae > Calamus > Calamus simplicifolius. Next base: position 37,744 of record UESW01004566.1, on the reverse strand, counting down.
AGACACACGAAAACACATCCTGTTAAAAACTTTTCACTTTCATCTCAATTATATACACAAATCACCCAATCAACATTAAGCATCAACCTGCTCAGATAATATTTTTCATGACATTCCTCAGGCAGTTTACAAGATCACATTCACATTCGACATTAAAATCCTAAGTGCACACATCATACTCATAATCTTCTCCAAAACATAAGTCTCGTATTCATATCCAAAAAGGTCTAAAACATCATTACATCCCACTGTACACATACACATATACAAAATACAATTATCAAACCACCCTCTCTCAATATACAAGGCTAGCATTTAAACACTCTTGCATCCAAGCAAGCTTCACCAGCTAAGGGTCCTGTCCTGCTTATCTTGTGATCCTGGCAGAAATACTCACTGATCTGAAAGAACATTTAAATCATAGAGGGATGAGACCTAAGTCCCAGTGACTGGATAACCATCTAACTATGGAGAAATAGAGAACCATACCTCTTAATTTCAATCGTATGCTGAAACTATTTAACTTGTACAACTCAAAGTACATTTTTAACATGATATCAGATAAAATAAAATGTAGCTTATTCTTCAAATAACATATCAGTACTGGAATACTCTATAATAACTCTTCACTGAAAGATAACTCATTAAAATAAAACTTCATGCATTACAATATGAAGATATGCATTCTTTATCTACAACCCAGACTCCCATCAGGATCTGCTTGCCCACTGGCATCTCAAGTAAGATCTCCCTCTCGGGATAACTATTTGGCCCATTGGCCCTTTTTATATCACAACATATGCTTTTAGATCTCATGATGCTGGGCTGTGTGTGTAATGCCTCTGAGGTACCACCCTACAGTCGCCCTTCTGTAGGTGTACTCTCATCGGGTGCGTGACTAGCAACAGGATCCCCGCACAAATAGCACCCCTTACCCGTGCGGTTCACCTGGCAAAGTGCTTTGTTCCTTAACCCTGGAACCTCGGGTTTTCTCTCTGCCCCCACGGGCTATATATA
>UESW01004566.1:0-35742 GCA_900491605.1 Calamus simplicifolius | reverse complement strand
CGGCAACAATCTATATTTGTATGTTAATTACTGTTATACGCTCTCATATATACTCTTTATAATTATCTCAAATTATAATGCATTTTATTGTTGTTAGAACTTATCTATTTTCTGGTGAACTACATGAACACCCCCAGTTTTTTTTTTTTTTTTGCGAGGATTGTTCAATAGGTCAGCTTCAGCCTAAGCAGTTGGATGTCATTGAGCTTCATAAAACTAATCGAGAGTTAATTTTGGATATGCTGGAAAATTTAGGATCTTGGCAAAGCTTACTACATCTCTTTTTTTAACCCTTGACGTGAGCTTTCGCTGGCCGGTGGAACAAGCGGGAGGCAAGAAGGTTATGGTTTACGTGCCATCTTGGTTATTTTTCTCTAAGTCACTTGAAAGCAACTCAACAAGAGAACCTTGAAGAACTATGAATTGAGCAAGATAACGAGGATCGCATAACAAGGTAAAGCTTTAATTGCAATAGAATTACGTACACTACTATATGGAACTTTGATTAGAACATGGCACCAACTCGAGCAGAATCATGACAACTCGAGGCGTCATAATGTACCATTCCTCATTGTTTATAATTAATAATGCTTGACAATGTGTGTGTAAAGTTTGCCAGGCTATAACATGATATTGCGTTAGGTTGAACAAGGCTTTAAACTTTGGTATTGAAAATAATAAGTAAACCTAGCTTTTTCTTTTTTAACAAAAAGTAAGGAAAGAAAGCCTAAGACCTTAGATAAACAGCTCCACAAGCATCATTTGCAACAATAAAAGAAGCTGATAAAAAAAAATCAGTAGTCCAATAAGTCTTTTTTTTTTTCAAGTTACAACCCAATTAGCCATATAATCTGCTACTTGAATGATTTCTCTAGGCATCAGACCAGATAAACCAAGGAATTAATAGTTGAAATAAGTGCTTTGAGGTCTCAGGTAAGGATGTTGACAGCTAGATTTACCATTGATCCAGGATATAACTATAGAGCAATCGTCCTCTAAAAAAAGATTTAGCTTCTCTCAAACCATGCTATGCATCAGTCAACTCTCCGTAAGGAACTGATGAAGTGGAAAGCGGAATAGGCGAGCAGAATACTTCCACAATAACTTTTAATAATTGATGTGGCCGGGGCGTCACATGAATATTAACGACAAATCTAACCGATGGCGTAAATGAAAGCAAACGATAGCATCCTTCAAGATGGTTCTATTTTCAGCAAGTCATACTTTTTCAAGTTGGTCCCCGAAGTTCCTTTAAGTCGACCTTTGACAAGTCTCTTTGACATTTCTTTCAAGTCGGTCCCTAACGGCCTTTGACAGGCCTATCTACATCTGACCCGCTGCTGATACAATCAGGCCCATCTACCATCTGACATGCATAGCCTGATGCAGCTAGACCCACCTACCGCTTGACCTATGCAGGTGATGGAATCAGACTCATCAACTGCCAGACCCATGTGCTCGATGGGACAAGACCTATCGATTAGCCTCTATTCACGTAATAGCCATTAGCTCAATAAACTTTTTTTTTTCACGGAACTCTACGCAGTTGATCTAAAACGGATACCCAAGGTCTATAAAAAGGTAAGAGAATACAAATAAGGTACATTCGCTTACATACTCTTTAACCCTAAAATATATACTTGGGGTTTTTCTTTTTCTTCTAGCTTCTTCTATTTTTTTTTTTCTTCTCTATTGTGACGTCCGTTACTAATTTGATCGTTGGAGAGTTTTCATAGAAGCTTCCTTCGGTTCTAAAACTTCTTAAGGCTACTTGCTTCAGAAAAAAACTGCATTTTCTTTTCGACGTCCTGTCTCAACGATGGAGCGTCAATAATAATAATAACTTCTGCACCGGATCGATGAGATCGGATGAGTCTTAATGAACTGGTTCATCAAAATTCACCTTAATGTGATCATCCTCTAAGCTTGGAGGAAGTTCTCACGTGCTGGTGTGGAGAAGCACGACATGGAGCAAAATTGTTCCAGTGCTTTAATCTGCACAAAGGGCAAGAATTGTTCAGCTAGCTGCAGCCACCCAGATGTGCATCCCAAGTGAAACATAATGGGCAGAACAAGGCTCCTAAGGTGAAAGATTAATCCTTCTTCTTCTTCTTCTTCTTCTAGTGGCGGGGAAATTGCATACTTCACTTGAATACTCGGCTGGAGCATGACGAGAATGTGGGGATGAATCTTTGCATCGATGGATGACTCGATCTGACTTGAGATAGAACTCGACTTCGCTTTCGTTCCTCCGGAAACTATCATGTGAATGGAAAGTCGCCGGTGGCCATACCGCACTGGGGAGAGGGTATGAGAACCAGGAGCCTTCGTGCCACATGGAAGGTAAAATCTTGGCAGTCTGGTTGGGCTCCGTCTGTCCCGCGATACGTGGTGGAATCTCTCTTCCTCGGGCCATCCCGAGGTCCATTCTGCCTTTCCTCAGTAGCGTGACGCTTCTTTCTTTCTTTCTTGTCTTTCTTCCTAATTAATTTCATCCATCTCCGCCTGCGATCGAGAGAGAGAGAGAGATTAATTAGAATCCATACGCGATCCGCCATTCAGTTTACTCTTTGGCAGCTTTCTTGGTTTCGACATCCATATTCTTTTGGATCTAGGCTTACGCCTTTGCCTATTTTCGCTTTGAAGTCCTTTTCTTAGCTCCGCTTTTAATTTCTGTTATAATTATTTATCTAACATCAAAGAATTGGCTATTTCTGGGCAGGCTTCCATTTGTGCTGCTGGCGATAGTGCAGCGTACCAGAGTTCTTGCTTTGGAGATGATGTCATTGTTGTCGCGTATGTTATCTATCTATATATATATATATACGCGATCCGCCATTCAGTTTTCATTTAAATTTTGGGGCTTTTGATATGTAGCTGGTATTGATCATATAGAATTATGGTTTCTTTTAAACATAGTGCGATTTAGTTTTCATTTTTTTTCATTGCAAGAAAGACAGCATATGCCTGAATCATATGGCAATGAGATAATATTCCACGGTCATGCTGGATATCATCTACATGCCGGCAATATGTGGTAAAATAAGTGTTACTGATGGTATATCATCTTAGTTGATGTGAAATTGTATCTCTATTAACAAAGAAACATATGGGAAATGCACCCAAAATATATTGAAATTAGATGTATTGTATGCAGTACTGGTGCATACTGCTGTGTATCAGACATATTGTTTTAGGACCGAATCAATACTTAGTACATGGTGTGCACCGAGCCTTGGTATGCTGAACTTACCTATTATTGGGTATACCAACATTGTAATGGTGTTGTACTGGTATGAATCCAGTATCGAAACAATGAACCTTGGTCCTTGATTGAATGCTTTTTTTTTCACAGACAAGATTGTATTGGCTATTGCTATTTTTATTTTAGCAAATCTCAAGGTTATCCTACTTGGCAGAGTACTGGATCATTAAATCTAATATGCCAGGCATGGCAAGATAATATAATGCATTTGATGTTCTTATATACCTATTTCTTATGCCCTCTCTGTTTGCATATTATTTAGTTGTTCCCAGTCACGTATCTTATCTGCATAATTATTTTCCTGAACATATCATGTTTTCCTCATTATCCGTCGTCATTTCCACTTCTGTTTCTTCATTGCTTCCCTGATATAAATGAAAGAATATTTTTGTACTACCTTCAAAACTACCATGGAATATCTTAAACTCTGCAACATATATGAATGTATAGGTTTTTCTTCATCATCTCTGTGTTCTTTTAATGTGTTTATATCATGTTAGCATTCATTATTGTCTTTATCGGCATGATGTTCAGTGCCTCTCTGATGACTTGTATCTGTAGTATCTTGTGTCAATGATTTATTGTGTTCAGCATTGGTATCTTGCAAGTGCAATAATATGTTGCCTAGCTAATTTTTATTCTCTTGCCATATGGTATGATGCTTATTGAACTCCGATTTGCTAATCCAAACGGGAGGATTTAAAGATGCACACCCTGAGGACCTGCTATCAGTTGTTCTTAAGGTTTATTCTTTTCAACTTTATACTGTCACATGATTTGGCAACAAGTAGCATCTTATTTAGCTTTTATTTATTATTGTGTAATAACAGGCATTGTTGGACAAGACTAGACCGAATCCAAGTGAAGTCGGTGATATTCTAGTAAGCACCACTTGGATTTGGTGATATTCTAGTAAGCACCATCTTGACACTAGGCTCTCAAAGAGCAACTGAGGTGCAGGATGGCAGCATTCTATACTGGTTTCCCTGGTACTTTTACATTTCCTTTTTTGATATGAATTTAACTCCTTTTGTTACACCCAGCAAGATAAACAAATTTAAATTGTGCCTCCCAGAACTGTGAAAGCGGCAATGCTCATCTGGGCTTCAGGCAGTTGCTGATGGTATGCTTCCATTAAAGCTGGGTTTTATGACATCGGTAAGTTTATGCTTTTTCTTTATTTGCTGCTAAATTTCCCTATGCAGCATGCTAAATTTAATTTACCCATGCAGGCATTGGTGCTGGGCTAGAGTCTATGACTGCAAATTCAGCTAATTGGGAAGGGTCAATAGATCCAAAAGTATGTCTCTCTCTTTTTTTTCCCTTTTTTTGTTTTTTGCTTCAGATGTCAGTGAATTTTCACACTTACTTGCTTTTGGATAAGATTATTTAGAGGTAGTCATTATGCATTTTTTTGTTTGTTTGTTAGTGTTTCAGGTAAATACACTTCAACAAGCTCAACATTGTCTCCTTTCCATGGAAATTACCTCTAAAAATGTTGCTCATCGTTATGGTGTTACCCAACAGGAACAAGATCAGACTGCTGTGAGTTTTAGGATATTCTATAATGTGGTCTAGCATGATAATGCCTCTCTTATCAAGATTATATTCTTGTCTTGAAACTTGTGGTCAGGTTGAATCACATAGGTGGGCTGGAGCTGCAACAGCATCCTGTAAATTCAAAGAAGAAATCATTCCTGATATATACTACCAAGGTGAGATCTTTGTAAATGCTTATATCTTAATGCCTTTTCAAAAAAAATTATATTGCTTCGGTGATTGTATCGTTCCACATTAATGTGAATGATGCAGACAAACTGTTGCAAAATGACGGTTGTGATAATTTTTCATTCAACCATTTGGGTGGTAAAATAGAAAGAAGCAACTAAACTAATGGCGATTAAATATCAACCTCCTTAAGCCTAGAAAGTTAATCACTGGGAAGTTAGTGACTTCATTGTTGGCAGTAACTTAATTGCCGCAACTTGGTGCATAGAAAACTCTGGAATATGACAGTAAGAAGAGCAGTCTACTTTATATGCTCACATCTTCTTTAGCAGACATTTCTATTCTTGATGCTCCAGTTTTCTTCTTTTAAATTTGGCTAATGCTTGATTTCTTGGTACTTATTTGTGAAGATTGTGGACCCAAAAACGGGAGAAGAAAAACAAGTGACAATTTCCATGGATGATGATGGAATTAGGCCATAGACATCATTGTCGAGTCTTGCAAAGCTCAAGCCAGTATTTAAAAAAGATAGGGGCACAACTGCTGGTAATGAAGCATTTCTTTTTTGTGGATTTTCTTAGGCATCATGTTGTTCTCTGAATATTGATGTTCATTTTGATGATGTAATTGTAGGCAATTCTAGTCAAGTGAGTGATGGTGCTGGAGCAGTCCTCTTCATGAGGAGAGATGTAGCTATGAAGAAGGGGTTCCCCATAATTGGCACATTCAGGTTTAAAGCTTCCCTCTTGACTGGTTGGTGACTTTTTATGCCATTGAACAAAGTTAATTCAACTAGCTAGGTTATGGTCTTAACTGTGCCTGTTCGTCCAACTACGTTCACTTATCTTAAGCATGTTTTTAGGTATTGATGATTTTAATTTTGCCGCAATCAGTGGAACACCTGGGTTTTTTGGTTATTCCAAATGAAATGGACTAGTATCAACTAGTCACAACTACTTTAATGTTTCATAAAGATGATATCCTGTCCTACATCAGGCCCTGTACTGTTACTTCTTCAACTAAACTCTTTTCAGAGTCCAGGCGGTCTACTGCTCCCCGATTGAATGAGTTAAAAGTCCATAATTGATAAAGATAGATTTCCTATTCACTAATTGTCCTTTTAGGTCTTATGGTTAACCTTTTTCTTGCTCAGAGTTCGCAAAATTCAGCACCAATTGAAAGAGTTGGAATCATGTGGATAAATGGTGGTGAAACATTCTTAGACTTCAGGAAATGTTCATATTGTAAAGCCAAACCTTCATGAATTCGATGAGCTTATTAGAATTTTTCTTCTTGCATTCTCCAGAAGCTATTATAAATGTATATTCTCTGTAATATCTGTTCCGGATTTGATCTTTCAGATTCAGAATTATTTTAGTTTGCCTTATGTCTAGGCATCTTGTTCATAGGTTGTGTACGTTAATTTCTGAATTTTATTTTAAAAATATTCTTACTGATTTGTTGATGTATAATGTACAACATTGATGTCCTGATCCATTTAGGAGCTTGGCTGCAGTGGGAGTGGATCCTGCCATTATGGGCCTGCTGTCGCAATACCTGCTGCAGTAAAATCTGCTGATCTTCAGATCGAAGACATTGTCCTCTTTGAATTAAATGAGGTAATAGTTTAGGACAACCGTGTTGATCTTATACTGTGCTACATTTTAGTCATATGAAATTGATTTGTATTTTATTATTGCCTTTTTATGTAGGCATTTGACTCTCAGTTTGTTTATTGCTGCAAGAAACTGTATCTGGATCCAGCAAAAGTAAATGTGAATGGAGGTGCAATTGCTCTTGGGCATCCAGTGGGTGCAACAGGTAATGACCAAATAATCATATCTGATCATTATGAGTTGTCGTATAATTTCATAGGGTTGGCATTCACTTGGTCTTTTGATTTGGTTTTGGTTTAACAATTGCTGAAACGGTTTGAATTCCTAAAACTTGCTAGCATACGCCATGTTTGATGTTTGAAATTTTATTGCATATCTTGATTTTTAATTTGCATCAGGAACAGAAATGGATGACTTGGTTGCTTTTTCTCTTCTTAGGTGCCCGATGTGTCAGTACTCTGCTCAATGAAATGAAACGCAGGGGGAAAGACTGCCTTTTTGGAGCAGCTACAATGTTCATGGATCTTTCTCTCTCTCTCTCTCTCTCGTATGTCTATTGTGTTGATTGGTATTGAGTGGACCAATTACTATTATTTTATACCTGCAGGTTCGGGAATGGGTGCTGCAGCTGTCTTTGAAAGAGGGGATGGAGTCGATGAACTCTGCAACGCTCGAAGATCCAATCACAGAACCTGTTGTCCAAGGATGCTCTGTAGGGCCATCAAAATTACAATTGATTCATGGTAATAGTGCTACTAATAAAGCAGGTTTTAGAATGTATTGGATAATGCCTTGCCTGATCTGAGGAGGTCATCACAACAAACTGTAAATTAGGTAGCACTCTTCTGTAAGTCAGGAAAAGTGCTGTCAGTAAGGTAGAAGATCTAATTGCCATCTAAGAGTTGAAAATTGCTTCGTCGTGCCGTGCGACTTCCCATCCCCTGTGTACTAATTGCCACAGAGGACTGGTGTTTCTTGTGAGCAGGATAATAATTATTATCGACAAGGAGCACTCCAAAATATCTCACGTTGCAGCAGCTTGTGGCTCGGTTCTTTTTTGTGTTTTCTGATATTTTAAATTTAGTTTTATATCAGATGAATATATATATATATATATATATATATATATATATATATATATATATATATATATATATATATATATATATATATATATATATATATATATATATGCGCGTGCGCGTGCGCGTGCGAATAATAAAAAGTTAATTGGACTAGTATATAGTTAATTGGACTAGTAGGTAAACTTGGGGTGTTACAAATTGTATGAGAACCAAGTGTGCAAAAATTAGTGGGCATAATAAAAAAGTTACTCATGGAACGGTGATAGAGTTTCGTCATGGTATGGAGCCACTTTTGTGGTATCAACGACTCTGATTCGAAAATAGATTCTGTTTAGCTTATTGCATGCAATGAAAACGTCGCATTATAAGAAGAAATAATTATGATACCCTAAATTTAGTTCCATGTTGTATGAGAAAGAAGGTGCTATGTAGTTATAGCTCAAGTTCATTTACTATCATTAACTTTCACTTGAGTTTTTGTACTACTTGGTTTAAGTCCATTAATAGAGTTAATTGGATTAGCAAGTAACTTGAGGTATTACAAATGGAGCCGATCTGAGTGTGCAGAAATTAGTGAGGATAAAAAAAAAGACTACTAATGGAACGATGATAGAGTTTCACCATGACGTGAAATCACCGATCGACGTCACATTATAAGAAAAAAAGTTGTAATAATTCAAATTTAGTTACGTATTATATAAAAGAATATTAATATGCTTAAAATTTAATTTCATTTGCTATTCATTAAATTTTACTTGAGTTTTTTTGATCTCATATTTTTGATCCGTTTCAGGTGAATTTGGAGCGTCTATGTTCTCTGGTGCTTCCTTTATTTCTCTCGTTCTGTTTTATCTTGAAAATGCTAATTAAAAAGCTTTTTGTAATACATTCCTAATAATGCTTTTGGGCCATTTAAAAGCTCGGCAGCCTATAAAATGTTTTGTTTTAACATGCGATCCCTTGAGGCTGGTTGCGTGGTATGAACTCGAAGCCCCTTGAAATCGTGCCGCATCTTAATTACCTACATTAATATTGCAAGAATGAAGCCCTCTCAGATCAAACGAGGAGGAAGCGCGGCACCGAGGTGGCGAGTGGAGAGTATACAAATTTTATTTGAAAATAATGATTCCATTCCAGGACACAAATTTTAGCGGGGAGCATGTCCTCATCTTAAAGAAAGAGAAGGATGAAGATAAAACGAATGTTTATAATCCAAATATTAATTCTATATGTCCTTAAACTTCTTTTTAATTAATGATTGAATAGATTGAATAAAGGTTTGTGGAACATGGACATATGTAGGACAGAAGAGCTTATAAAACCGGTTGGAGTGGCGGCCATTCAAAGTTATTTTTGGATGCGTACTCCATAACTTCCAACACAGATTTCTTTAATCATAACACCCACCTTTTAACAGAGGTTTTTGCGTTTGCGTTCCTCTCAAATCATCCACATGCTTGCTTTAAACTCAGCGTAGGTGAGAACAAGGAAGCTTTTTTTTTTTTTTTTTTTTTTGGGTAGAAGAGAGAGAGAGAGAGCGCACGTCCTAAAGAATTTACGGATACGCATACTTTGGAACTTTATTTCTTTTGGTGATGGGGTCCAAGATCTCGCTCTTTTTGTGTTGGGTCAGTGCTGAGTTACCCCGGCGCAATCAAGGGATTATTATTATTATTATTTCTTAAGGATGTTACACTAGATATTGTTTGGCAGAAAAAATATTATTCGTAAATAAATACATAATAGAGTTTATTTTTAATTATTTCTAGGAATATTTTTTGGCTATCCCATTGATCATATCAAATGCAAAAAGATAAATACATAGGATAACTTTTTTTTACTCTTATTTGAAGGGATAACCAGCTATTTCTGCATTTTTAGGAAATAAATTGAGGGAATAACCCATGGTTAACCTTTATCCCTTTGGTTAACTCTATTCCCAGCTTTCCTTTAGGTAGTGTTTGGTAGAAAAATATTATCCATGGATAAGTGTATGGGATAGAGTTTATTCCCTGGCTATCCCTAGGGATATCCCTTGGCTATTTCATTGATCATATCAAATGCAAAAAGATAAATCCATAGGAAAACTTTTTTTTACTCTTATTTAGAGGGATAACCAGCTATTCTGCATTTTCTTGGAAATAAATTGAGGGAATAATTCATGATTAACCATGGATTATCTCTTTGGTTAATTTTATTCCCAGTTAGCCTTTATAGTTATGACTTTTGGAAATAAGAGAGGATATCCCCTTTTATTTTTTATTCAAACATTACCTTATAGTTATGGCTTTTGGAAATAAAAGAGAACATTTCGAAGATATCCTCTCTTATTTTCTATTTTAAACATTACCTAAGGTTAGTGCGAGTATGACAAATAAATTGAGCATAAAAAATATGCTTAAAATTTTAAAAATTTCCTTAGGAATAACTCCACAGTCGACTGCCATTTCTTTGGGCCTTTTCCCATTTGTCAAAACAAACTCTAATAAATTTCTATAAGATGAAAAAGAAAACGTTTTTTTTTTTTTTTTGCAGCATGCATGATGCAAAAAAAAAAAAAAAAAAAAGGCATTATATGCAATGATTAATCCGCTTGCATATATTAAATATATTTTTATTTTTTTTTTGTATCACGTGCGTATGATCATATTCGTGAATTACATCACGCATAGCGGACAAAAAAATTTTAGGTAAACCAAAAAAAAAAAAAAAGGCATTTCCAAAGGTAAAAAAGAAAGAAAGCGGTCATAGGTGTTATTCGTGGATCAAAACATGGCGCATATTTCTACGAAGTAATTAGTATCATTGCCATTATTCTAGCCATCCATCAGCAGTTAGTCTAACGGAAAGGAGGTTTTTATAATACATGACTGCAATCTTTTGAAGAATTCTTCACCTATTTACTGAGGGAAAGAGTTGATACATTTAAATTCAAACTGCAGGACAGCGTATTTTTCAATATAATTAAATGCACTGGTTAAAGATCGAAGCCGCCTCAATGTCAAATAAATAATAAAAATTTTAATATATATATATATATATATATATATATATATATATATATATATATAATATATATATATATATATAATATAATAATAAAATAAAAGTCTGTGCTTAGTTTTTTTTCTTTCTTTATACGTACGCTCTTCTCTTTCATGCTAATACTACCCTAATGTTAGGACTACATAGGTTTATATAAAGAAATGATTAATCATATCTTACAAAAATTAAATTCGTATGTTACAAAATTAAAAATTAATACTTTCTATTAAAAAATAAAATTTATTAAGATAAAATGAGATCCTTACTATAAGGTAGTGTTTGATAGAAAAATATTATTCATGGATAAGTGTACGGGATAGAGTTTATCCTCTAGTTATCCTCAGAAATATTCATTGACTATCCCATTGATCATATCAAATGCAAAAAGATAAATCTATGGGATAACTTTTTTTTTATTTTTATTTGAGCCTTACCTCCCGTTGTCCATATTAGGCCACAACCGCTTGACCAGCAAGCCAAGGATCAATCTAACAACCAAGTCCTATTTAGGGCCTATCTAAATTTAATAGAAAGGCTAAATACCTCTAGGTAATATTCTAGATATAATATACCATATTCAACAACTTGATTCAAAATATTTATTGTTCAAGGAAAGAACTTTACGCATTGGACACGGTGCAAATCGCGCGTGCGGCTGCCCATGCTAAAGATATTATCGTTGTTTTGCGCACCGCATGACCTGTACACATACGTGAATCATACATGCACGTACTCCTAGATCGCATGTAGTGCAAAAAAAAAAAAAAAAAAAAACTTTTTTGTACTGTTCAAATTCAAATCCAATCGGAAATGAGTGAAGATTTTCCTAGTGTGGTTAAATATTTTCTTTTCATATGGATATAAACAAGTCATGTAGTTGGAAAAAAAGACTTAGATGAGTATACGGATATAAGCAAATGTATCAAATACGAGCTTGATGAATATACTCCAACAATGTCGAAGTCAAAGAGCCCAACAATTCATTTTTTGTACTAATGGGGAAAGAGTTGATACTGATGGGGCCAATTGATCCTGTGAAAGATAAAATTTTTTATACGGCCCCAAAGACCGATAAGACCCCAATGTCGGCCTCCAGCGTCTTATCCAGCGGCGGCCTCCAGCGTCGGCCTCTAGCGCCAGCTCCCAACGCTGGCCAAAGGCCGATAGACTAGCGCCAGACACCAGTATCGGCCTCCAGCGTCGTCTCCAGCGGTGGTCTCCAGCGTCGGCCTCTAGCACCAGCCCCCAGCGCTGGCCAAAGGCCGACATACTAGCGCTAGACACCAGTGTCGGCCTCCAGCGTCGTCTCCAGCAGCGGCCTCCAGTGTCGGCCTCTAGCGCCAGCCCCTAGCGCTGGCCAAAGGCCGACAGACTAGCGCCAGACACCAGTGTCGGCCTCCAGCGTCGGCCTCTAGCGCCAGCCCCCAGCGCTGGCCAAAGGCCGACAGACTAGCGCCAAACTGGGGGTTTGTGTCCAGCGTCGTCTCCAGCGTCGGCCTCCAGCGTCGGCCGGCACATTCCCGGCCGGCCCCGGCGTCTCCAAGCCAGGCGGCCCCGGCACATTCCCAGCCAACCCCGGCCTCTCCAAGCCAGGTGGCCCCGCACATTCCCAGTTGGCCACGGCGTGTCCAAGCTAGCTGGCCCTCGGCATCTTCCCAGGAGGCCCCTACTTCTCCAGGCAAGTCGGCCACGGCATCTCCAGTCCCGTCGAGTCGGCCAAGGCCATCCCTGGCCGGCCCGACTCGGCCCCGGCGTCTCCAGTCCCGCCAAGTCGGCCAAGGCCATCCCAGGCCGGCCCGACTCGGCCCCGGCGTCTCCAGTCCCGCCGAGTCGGCCAAGGCCATCCCCGACCGGCCCGACTCGGCCCCGGCGTCTCCAGTCCCGCCGAGTCGACCAAGGCCATCCCTGGCCGGCCCGACTCGACCCCGGCGTCTCCAGTCCGCTGAGTCGGCCAAGGCCATCCTTGGCCGGTCCGACTCGGCCACGGCATCTCCAGTCCCGCCGAGTTGGCCAAGGCCATCCCTGGCCGGCTCGACTCGGCCCCGGCGTCTCCAGTCCCGCCGAGTCGGCCAAGGCCATCCCAGGCCGGCCCGACTCGGCCCCGGCCCGACTCGGCCCCGGCGTCTCCAGTCCCGCTGAGTCGGCCAAGGCCATCCCAGGCCGGCCCGACTCGGCCCCGGCGTCTCCAGTCCCGCCGAGTCGGCCAAGGCCATCCCCGGCCGGCCCAACTCGGCCACGGCGTCTCCAGTCCCGCCGAGTCGGCCAAGGCCATCCCTGGCCGGCCCGACTCGGCCCCGGCTTCTCCAGTCCCCGAGTCGGCCAAGGCCATCCCTGGCCGGCCCGACTCGGCCCGACGTCTCCAGTCCCGCCGAGTCGGCCAAGGCCATCCCTGGCCGGCCCGACTCGGCCTCGGCATCTCCAGTCCCGCTGAGTCGGCCAAGGCCGTCCCCGCCGGCCCGACTCGGCCCCGGCGTCTCCAGTCCCGCCGAGTCGGCCAAGGCCATCCCTGGTCGGCCCGACTCGGCCCCGGCGTCTCCCGTCCCGCCGAGTCGGCCAAGGCCATCCCGGCCGGCCCGACTCGGCCCCGGCTTCTCCGACCCCGCCGAGTCGACCAAGGCCATCCCCTTGCCGGCTGGATGGGCCCCGCCATCTCAGGTCGACCCAGCTCGGCCCTGACAAGGCGGGCCCCCGGTTCCCGCCAGATCAGCCCCAGTGGTTCAAAAACCTCTCTGACGCGCGCCGCCCGACAACGTTAGACGCACGACGCGCCACCCAACAGCCCAGCTGCTGATGGGACGTAACCCACCAACCAGCCCAGATTCACGCAACGGCTCAGCAGACCTTCTGACTTCACGAAACCCACGTGATGGTGCCAGCGTCAACCCCTATAAAAGGGTAAATTACGTCGAAAACAGGTAAGGCACATTTTCACGCACTCGATGCCCTAACTCTCAAAGGAACTACCTGATCCTTCTGAGACCTCTCCCTCCTCAAGAGCTCTCTCGAGCTCCTTCTCTACTGTGACCTCTGTCACTAACTTGGGCATCGGAGGGTCCCACCGGAGAACCCTCTCCGGTCTTGGGACTTCTTTGCAGGCAACCCGGTGAAGAAGAAGAGCCTCCGTTCCCGACGTCCAGGAGGGGTGATCGAGCGTCATCAGATTGGCGCGCCAGGTAGGGGGGGCGGTGCATAAGAAAAGTAGCGAACGTCTTCCCGAGCTACATCTTCCATCCCCTCTCTTCTCCTAGAAGCCATGGTGGTGACACGAGCCCAGGACGCCTCCGTCAGCTGCCCGGCGGGCTCCCCCCGCCACTAGACAGCAGGAGGCCAATCCCCCTGCTACCAGCCCTCCGGTTGCCGGCCCGCCGCCGGACGCCGCCCTCCAAACGTGGAGCAGCTGGCAACCCTCTCCCAGCAAGTTCAGAATCTCACTGCCATGGTCCACGGACTCCAGCAGCAGCAGTCCGTGGCCACCCAGCACCAGACTGCTCCCCCGCCAGCCAGCAGTCGGCGAGGGGAGGCTCCCCCCGCCGGGGACCGGCCGACGTCAAGCTTCCCCCAGGAAGCCTCGCCGCGAGCCTCCAAGCGGCCACGGTCCCCTGGCCACGGCCCCAGCGAGCTTCCTCCCAAGCCACATCATCACGAGGAACCCAGGCGGAAGTCCCGACTTCCATCTCCATCTTCTGCTTCCTCTTCTTCTTCTTCCTCCGAGCCATCTCGGAGGGCTCCGACGATCAACCGCCAGGCGGAGGAACGCCTGGAGGAGTACAACCGGCGCCTCGACGAGCTCGCCAGGAAGATCAACCACCAGCCGGAGGAAGAGTTTGACACTCGTCCTCCTTACACCCGCCGCATACTGGAGGAACCGGTCCCCTCCAGGTTCCGCTTCCCCCAGGTGGACCCGTACGACGGTACGACCGACCCCTCGACCACCTCGAGAGCTACAAGGCCATGATGCAAGTCCAGGGCGCCTCAGACGCCCTTCTCTGCAAGGCCTTCCCTGCAACCTGCGGAAGGCCGCCCGTGCGTGGCATTCACGCCTGTCCCCCCACAGCATAGACTCCTTCCGGGAGCTGGAGAGGGCATTCCTGGCCCACTTTGACGCCTGCCGCCGGATCCCAAGGGTGGCGGACAGCCTCTTCTCCGTCCGCCAGAAGGAAGGAGAGTCCCTGCGGGACTTTGTGTCCCGATTCAAAACCGCCGCCCTCGAGGTCTACCATCTCGATGATGCGGTGGCCACCCTGGCGCTGAAGCGGGGACTCCTTCCGTCCCGCTTCACCTTCTCCTGGACAAGAAGCCCCCGAGCTCTTACTCCGACCTCCTCCTCCGGGCCCAGAAGTACATCCGGGCAGATGAAGCCGACCTCACTCGCCGGGAGTCTTCGAAGGGCTCCAGCCACAAATCCGCTCGCCCTGAGCCGAGCGGACCTCCTCGACATCGCCGATCCGACCCACCTCGCCGGTCCGACAACAGGCGCCGAAGCCCTGTCCCCGACGAGGGTAAGCTCACTCCTCTCCTTGCCCCTCGATCCCACATCCTGATGGAGATCGAGGGCGAGCCCTACCTTCAACGTCCTCCCCCCATGAAGAAGGGTGTATCCCGCGACAGAAGCCGCTACTGTCGATTCCACCGGGACTACGGCCACGACACCGACAGCTGCTACAGCTTGAAACGGGCCATCGAGGAGCTCATCCAACGGGGCTACCTCGGCAAGTACGTCCAGAAGACGCCACAGCCGCTGCCGGCCATCATGGGGCCTCCACCAGCTCAAGCCGCCGTCGACAACACTCCCACGGAGCGGACTGTCGGGATGGTGTCCTGGGGGTCAGCCTCTGCGTCCAAGCGGCCGAGGGGGAGGATGCTCCAAATAATGTAATGCCCCGGGGGGAGACTGCTGTAATGGAAAATGTAAACAATGAAGGCGTAGTCGTCGCTATGACGATCGCCAAACACCCTGTAAAAAGGATTTAGTTGATAGTGGCAGCTCAGCTGACATCCTTACTTACGACGCCTTTGTTCGGATGGGTTTATCTGTTGACTCCCTTCAGCCCGTGGCGACCCCGCTAGTCGGATTCACTGGAGATTCTGTGAGGGTCGAGGGCGAAATATCCTTGCCTGTGACGGCCGGAACCCCGCCATGCCAAAGCACCGTGATCATGAAATTCCTAGTTGTGAGGGTCCCTTTGGCATACAACGCCATTCTTGGGTCCCGGCCTGAATCTTTTGGACGCGGTTATCTCCACCCGACGTCTACTGGTGCAGTTCCCCACCAGCGAGGAGTTGGAGAAATGCGCGGGAGATAAGCCCGGTCTTACCTTGCTATCATGCGGCGTCAAGCCCTTTGGAGGCCGACCCGGCCCTGGAGGCGTCCGACCCTAGAGATTCCGCCAAAGGAGGGGAGCCCGCCGAGCACCTCCTGACTTTCCCTCTCAGCGATGACCCAGCAAGGACCGTCCGTGTGGGCGGACTCCTTCCCCTGGAAGACCGGGAGCGCCTCTTAGCTTTCCTGCGGGCTAACTCGGACGTATTCGCCTGGTCAGCGTCTGACATGCCCGGCATCCCTCCGGAGGTCATCACCCACAAGCTCAACATCGACCCGCGCCACCGTCCAATCCGTCAAAAGAAGAGGAGCTTTGCCCCCGACCGACAAAGGGCGATTGATGAAGAAGTCAACAAGCTGATCAGCGCCGGCCACATCCGGGAGGCGCACTACCCAAGCTGGCTGGCCAACGTAGTCATGGTGCGCAAGGCAAACGGGAGCTGGAGGATATGTATAGACTTCACCGACCTCAACAAGGCGTGCCCAAAAGACAGCTTTCCCTTGCCAAGAATTGACCAGCTGGTCGATTCCACCTCTGGTCACGAGCTTCTCAGCTTCATGGACGCCTTCTCCGGATACAATCAGATAAGGATGGACCCCGGCGACGAGGAGCACACCTCCTTCGTGACAGAGAAAGGCATTTACTGTTACAAGGTGATGCCTTTCGGCCTCAAGAATGCGGAGCGACCTATCAAAGGCTGATGAACAAGGTGTTCCAGGACCAGCTCGGCCGGAACATGGAAGTCTATGTGGACGACATGCTGACGAAGAGCACCCGTGCCGCCGACCACATCTCCGACCTGGAAGAAACTTTTAACAACCTCCGTCGCTTCCAAGTCAAGCTGAACCCTAAGAAGTGTGCTTTTGGGGTCACGGCAGGTAAATTTCTGGGCTTTATGGTGACCCAGCGCGGAATCGAGGCGAACCCAGAGAAGATCAGTGCCATACTTGACATGAGGCCGCCGTCCAACAAGAAGGAAGTGCAACGGCTAACGGGAAGGATAGCGGCTCTGAGTCGTTTCCTCTCCAGATCGGCGAGAGGTGCTTGCCTTTCTTCAAGGCCCTGCGGAAGGTGAACGGTTTTGCATGGACGGACGACTGCCAGGAAGCTTTCGACGGCTTAAAGGCGTTCCTGTCCTCCCCACCGCTCCTCTCCAAGCCGAGAGACGGGGAGAGTCTTTTCCTTTACTTAGCCGCCTCCTCAGAAGCCGTCAGCTCAGTCCTGGTGCGCCTTGACGCTGACGGAACCCAAAGGCCAGTCTACTACGTGAGCAAGGTCCTGCACGACGCCGAGGTCAGGTATTCCAAAACGGAGAAAGTCATTTTCGCCTTGATAGTTTCTGCCCGGCGTCTTCGCCCGTATTTCCAAGCCCATCCTATCGTGGTGCTCACGGACCAACCTCTCCGAGCCATCCTGGCCCGTCCGGATACTTCGGGTCGACTCGCCAAATGGGCCATCAAGCTGGGGGAATTCGACATCTCTTTCCAAGCACGACCGGCCTTGAAGTCCCAAGTCCTGGCCGACTTCCTGGTCGAGTGCACTTGGGCGGAAGAAGATCTCAAGGAGGTCCCTGGGGAGCAGCCCAGGCCCGAGCCGAGCGGTGATGGAGAGACCTGGATCCTCCACGTGGACGGCGCATCGAATTCTCAAGGGAGTGGCGCCGGCCTCATTCTTGCCGGGCCGGAGGGAGAAAGAACCGAGTGCGCCCTGAGATTTCTTTTTGAAGCCACCAACAACCAAGCGGAGTACGAAGCCCTGCTGGCCGGGTTAAGATTAGCCCAGGAGGTTGGAGCAAAGCACCTCAGAGCCTACACGGACTCGCAACTCGTCTCCGGGCAAATCAACGGAGAGTATGAGGCGCGCGACCCCGTTATGGCGCAATATCTGAAAAAGGTTCAACTCTTGACCTCCTCACTGCCTTACTTCAGCATCAGTTACATCCCCCGAGTGAAAACGCAAAGGCCGACGTCCTCTCTCGCTGGCTACCTCCGCCGACGGCCTGACAAGGGACGCCTACATCGAATATCTAGAAAGGCCCAGTATAGAGGGCGGGGAGGAAGTCCTCCCGCTCACCCCGGAACCTACATGGATGGACGCCTATGTCCGCTATCTCACCGACGGCACCCTCCCTGACGACCGCAACGAAGCCAGATTGCTCAAGTGGAGGGCCTCCAAGTTCATCCTTCTCGACGGGCGCCTATACAGAAGGTCATTCTCCTACCCGTTGCTTAAGTGCGTAGGCCCCGCCGATGCCGACTACATCCTCAGAGAAATCCACGAGGGCATTTGCGGGAATCATCTGGGGGGCAGATCCTTAGCCCAGAAGGCTCTCCGTCAGGGGTACTTCTGGCTCACTATGAAGGAGGACGCGGCCAAGCTAGTTCAAAGGTGTGACGGCTGCCAGCGCCACGCGCACATCCAGCGTCAGCCGCCTGCCCCGCTGAGCCCACTCTCGGCTCCGTGGCCCTTCGCCCAGTGGGGAATGGACATCCTTGGACCGTTCCCCCCAGCTTCAGGACAGCGGAGATTCTTGCTGGTCGCCATCGACTACTTTCACCAAGTGGGTCGAGGTCGAGGCGTTGGCCAAAATCACGGAGAGCAAAGTTAAGGCTTTCTTCTGGAAGTCGATCATATGCCGCTTTGGCTTGCCTCACACCCTCGTCACGGACAACGGTCGCCAGTTCAACAACGAGGCATTCAAAACCTTCTGCGAGGAGCTAGGCATTCGCCACCGATTCACCTCCGTCGGCCACCCCCAGACCAACGGGGAGGCTGAGGTCATGAACCGCACCATCCTCAGAGGGCTCAGGACTCGCCTAGACGGCTCCAAAGGACGCTGGGTAGAAGAGCTCCCCAGTGTGATATGGGCTTACCACACAACGCCCAGAGCCCCGACGGGCGAAACTCCTTTCAGCCTCTCCTTCGGATCCGAGGCCGTCATCCCCGTCGAGATCGGATTGCCCAGTCCACGTGTGGAGTCCTTCAGTGAGGAGGGCAACTCCGCACTGATCCGGGCCAACCTAGACTTCATCGACGAGGCGCATGACAGAGCGAGACTGCGCATGGCGACCTTTCGCCAGCGAGCGGCCAAGTACTACAACGCCCGGGTTCGTCCCAAGGTTTTTCGCCGGAGACTTGGTGCTACGAAAGGCCGAGGTATCAAAGCCTACCGAGGGGGGCAAGCTATCCCCCAACTGGGAAGGTCCCTACCGTGTCGCCGAGGCGTTCCACCGGGGGGCATACAAACTAGAAGAGCTTGACGGGAAGCCCATTCCACGTACCTGGAATGCGGACAACCTCCGCCGATATTATCAATGATGTACTCCCAGAGGCATAAGTAATAAAGAAGGTCCTTTCTGGCGACACAGTTGTCTCCCTTGCGCCAAGTCTCTCAAAAGGAGCTCACTGGCATCGCGGCCCACGGGACACCACTCGGCCCGGCACGGCGGTGCCCCCGAGTTGGTTAAGTCCCTAAAGGCTCCGTACCCGGCTGAGTCGCCACTTGGGCGAAACACAAACCCCCAGGTTGGTTCAAAAGGAGCTCACTGGCATCGCGGCCCATGGGACACCACTCGGCCCCGGCACCCCCAGGCCACTCACTGGCATCGCGGCCCACGGGACACCACTCGGCCCCGCACGGCGGTGCCCCCGAGTTGGTTAAGTCCCTAAAGGCTCGTACCCGGCTGAGTCGCCACTTGGGCGGAACACAAACCCCCAGGCTGGTTCAAAAGGAGCTCACTGGCATCGCGGCCCACGGGACACCACTCGGCCCCGGCACGGCGGTGCCCCCGAGTTGGTTAAGTCCCTAAAGGCTCCGTACCCGGCTGAGTCGCCACTTGGGCGGAACACAAACCCCCAGGCTGGTTCAAAAGGAGCTCACTGGCATCGCGGCCCACGGGACACCACTCGGCCCCGGCACGGCGGTGCCCCCGAGTTGGTTAAGTCCCTAAAGGCTCCGTACCCGGCTGAGTCGCCACTTGGGCGGAACACAAACCCCCAGGCTGGTTCAAAAGGAGCTCACTGGCATCGCGGCCCACGGGACACCACTCGGCCCCGGCACGGCGGTGCCCCCGAGTTGGTTAAGTCCCTAAAGGCTCCGTACCCGGCTGAGTCGCCACTTGGGCGGAACACAAACCCCAAGCTGGTTCAAAAGGAGCTCACTGGCATCGCGGCCCATGGGACACTACTCGGCCCCGACACGGCGGTGCCCCCGAGTCGGTTAAGTCCCTAAAGGCTCTATACCTGGCTGAGTCGCCCCTCGCAGCGGTTCCACACCCCCGAGGCGGTTCAAAAGAAACCTGACGACGCCCAGCTCTCAGGTCACCCTCCGGGGTTCACTCCCGGACCCCGCGTTGGGAAAGGATTACTGGCCGCCCTCAGCTAGCCAAAGAAGGCACGCAAACGTCCACCCAAGGCAGCGCAAGGTGCCAAGGTAAAAGTTCTACACTCCTTTCGCTTAGCCGATGCGGGGCACGCAAGCTCAAGGAGTGTGGGGGGCATTTGATGGGGCCAGTTGACCCCGTGAAAAATAAATTTTTTTGTACGGCCCCAAAGACCGATAAGACCCCAGTGTCGGCCTCCAGCGTCGTATCCAGCGGCGGCCTCCAGCGTCGGCCTCTAGCGCCAGCCCCCAGCGCTGGCCAAAGGCCGACAGACTAGCGCCAGACACCAGTGTCGGCCTCCAGCGTCGGCCTCTAGCGCCAGCCCCAGCGCTGGCCAAAGGCCGACAGACTATCGCCAGACTGGGGGTTTGTGTCCAGCCCGTCTCCAGCGTCGGCCTCCACGTCGGCCTCCAGCGTCGGTCGGCACATTCTCGGTCGGCCCCGGCGTCTCCAAGCCAGGCGGCCCCGGCACATTCCCAGCCGGCCCCGGCCTCTCCAAGCCAGGCGGCCCCGGCACATTCCCAGCCGGCCCTGGCGTGTCCAAGCTAGCCGGCCCCCGGCATCTTCCCAGGCGGACCCTACTTCTCCAGGCAAGTCGGCCACGACATCTCCAGTCCCGCCGAGTCGGCCAAGGCCATCCCTGGCCGGCCCGACTCGGCCCCGGCGTCTCCAGTCATGCCGAGTCGGCCAAGGCCATCCCAGACCAGCCCGACTCGGCCCCGGCGTCTCCAGTCCTGCCGAGTCGGCCAAGGCCATCCCCGGCCGGCCCGACTCGGCCCCGGCGTCTCCAGTCCCGCCGAGTCGACCAAGGCCATCCCTGGTCGGCCCGACTCGGCCCCGGCGTCTCCAGTCCCGCCGATTCGGCCAAGGCCATCCCTGGCCGGCCCGACTCGGCCACGGCATCTCCAGTCCCACCGAGTCGGCCAAGGCCATCCCTGGCCGGCCCGACTCGCCCTCGGTGTCTCCAGTCCCGCCGAGTCGGCCAAGGCCATCCCAGGTCGGCCCGACTCAGCCCCGGCGTCTCCAGTCCCGCCGAGTCGGCCAAGGCCATCCCCGGCCGGCCCAACTCGGCCCCGGCGTCTCCAGTCCCGCCGAGTCGACCAAGGCCATCCCTGGCCAGCCCGACTCAGCCCCGGCGTCTCTAGTCCCGCCGAGTCGGCCAAGGCCATCCCTGGCCGACCCGACTCGGCCACGGCGTCTCCAATCCCACCGAGTCGGCCAAGGCCATCCCTGGCCGGCCCGACTCGACCCCGGCGTCTCCAGTCCCGCCGAGTCGGCCAAGGCCATCCCTGGCCGGCCCGACTCGGCCACGGCGTCTCCAGTCCCACCGAGTTGGCCAAGGCCATCCCTGGCCGGCCCGACTCGTCCCCGGCGTCTCCAGTCCCTCCGAGTCGGCCAAGGCCGTCCCGGTTGGCCCGACTTGGCCCCGGCGTCTCCAGTCCCGCCGAGTCGGCCAAGGCCATCCCTGGCCGGCCCGACTCGGCCCCGGCGTCTCCCGTCCTGCCGAGTCAGCCAAGGCCATCCCTTGCCGGCTGGATGGGCCCCGGCCATCTCAGGTCGACCCAGCTCAGCCCTGACAAGGCGGGGGCCCCGGTTCCCGCCAGAGCAGCCCCAGCGGTTCAAAAAACTGCCTCTCTGATGCGTGCCGCCCGACAACGTCAGACGCGCGATGTGCACCGCCCAACAGCCCAGCTGCTGATGGGACGTAACCCACCAACCAGCCCAGATTCACGCAACGGCTCAACAGACCTTCTGACTTCACGAAACCCACGTGATGGTGCCAGCGTCAACCCCTATAAAAGGGTAAATTACGTCGAAAATAGGGTAAGGCACATTTTCACGCACTCGATGCCCTAACTCTCAAAGGAACTACCTGATCCTTCTGAGACCTCTCCCTCCTCAAGAGCTCTCTCGAGCTCCTTCTCTACTGTGACCTCTGTCACTAACTTGGGCGTCGGAGGGTCCCACCGAGAACCCTCTCCGGTCTTGGGACTTCTTTGCAGGCAACCCGGTGAAGAAGAAGAGCCTCCATTCCCGACGTCCAGGAGGGGTGATCGAGCGTCATCAGATACATTTAAATTCAAACTGCAGGACAGCGTATTTTTCAATATAAATTAAATGCACTGGTTCAAGATCGAAGCCGCCTCAATGTCAAATAAATAATAAAATTTTAATATACATATATACATATATATATATATATATATTAAAATAATAATAAATAAAAGTCTGTCCTTAGTTTTTTTTTTTCTTTATACGTACGCTCTTTCTCTTTCATGCTAATACTACCCTAATGTTAGGACTACATAGGTTTATATAAAGAAATGATTAATCATATCTTACAAAATTAAAATTCGTATGTTACAAAAATTAAAAATTAATACTTTCTATTAAAAAATAAATTTATTAAGATAAAATGAGATCCTTACTATAAGGTAGTGTTTGATAGAAAAAATATTATTCATGGATAAGTGTACGGGATAGAGTTTATCCTCTGGTTATCCCTAGAAATATCCCTACTATCCCATTGATCATATCAAATGCAAAAAGGTAAATCCATGGGATAACTTTTTTTTTTTACTTTTATTTGAAGGGATAACCAGCTATTTCCTGCATTCTCTAGGGAATAAATTGAGGTGATATCCCATGGTTAACCATGGATTATCCCTTTGGTTAACTTTATTCCCAGCTATCCCTTATAGTTATGGCTTTTGGGAATAAGAGGGGATATCCCTGGATATCCCCTCTTATCCCCTATTTTAAACACTACCTTATAAAAGAATAGGGTTGTTAGGATTAAAAATTAATTCTAGTTTTAAAAAAAAAATGTAATGACTTTTAATAATTTGAATGCTAATTTCATCGGCACTGCTGGCCGGTATTGTAGCCCATATCACTAAGGTAGTGTTTGATAGAAAAAATATTATTCATGGATAAGTGTACGGGATAGAGTTTGTTCCCTGGCTATCCATAGGGATATACCTTAGCTATCACATTGATCATATCAAATGCAAAAAGTAAATCCATAGGATAACTTTTTTTTACTCTTATTTGGAGGGATAACCAGCTATTCCTGCATTTTCTAGGGAATAAATTGAGGGGATATCCCATGGTTAACCATGGTTAACCATGGATTATCCCTTTGGTTAACTTTATTCCCAGCTATCCCTTATAGTTATGGCTTTTGGGAATAAGAGGGGATATCCCCTGGATATCTCCTCTTATCCCCTATTTTAAAGGCTACCTAATGCAAAATAATTCACTTTTTTAATTTGAGGTAAGCTCCAGGTTGCTCCATCTTTAAAATTGCAATTTCGAGGAGCATCAACATCCCAACTGATGCACTTAACTATTTTGAAACTCCAGAATTTAGATGATTAGACTTCCAATATTTTATTAGTTTTACATGATTGCTTCTCTCAATATATGCCTACTTGGACTTGAATCTCCAGCAAGATGGTTCTCTCCTGTAGTTGTTACAGGGATTGTCAGATCATCTCTTCACGCATAATATGCGAAGCAATCAAACAAAGCCCTCACCATTCCAAACGCAACGCAGAGGCCGTGCTTCTCATGCTACTGGTTTCTGATTAAATTAATGCTCAATCCTCCTACAAGGATTGACTCAAACACCAAGGAGATGAGCCGTGGAAGGGGGAAAATGCACATGTATGCCAAGAACGATCTATGTGGTTCAGAAACTGATCCATTATAAGGTTTATTTTTTCTTTTTGGCCGAGTATAATAAGTGGCAGGTTAGCTTTTCACACTAATTTTTTCCATCTAGCATCCGGATTTGATACTATTTATCTGTGCCCCATGGATTAGATATGTATTCCTTCACTTGCTGATTCATATGGTCCTAAACTCAAATTTAAGTTAATTAGTAGCTGATGAACTTGAGCTACAAGGTTTTCAAGTATTTCATTTTATCATAATAACTTTTAAACCACATCTTGAGGCTTTTATGCAACAAAAGATAATAACTCATAACATGCACAAAAGGTTCATCGTCAAACAAGGATGAATTATGAACATATAAGGTGTTGAAATGTACTCACCCACATGTAACTCTTAAAATCTTTTGAAGAATACGGCTTGGGGATTGCAAGAACCATAGCCGTGGACTTCTCGGTAGGGATCGATGAATGTAATGAGATTATATTTTTATTAGTCTCAACATTTTGATCTCTTTTTAGTCCTTAATTTTTTGTCTTTAATCCCCTTAACCTATCCTTCCCTCTGTTAACAATCTGGAAGGCCATTATCATCTCCCCATTGTCCAGGGCCATTGGAAAAGGATTTGTCATCCTGATCATCAAGATTATTTGTCTAACTTTCTTCTCTCCTCATTTTTTTTTTATTTCAATATTTTCTACAGCTTATCTTCAAGTTGCCAGTTGCCTTCTTCTCTAGTTGTTGCCATGTAGGTTAATCGATTGACTTGTGCTTGTCTCAATTGCTTGACAACTAGGGCACTAATACCACTTTTTAGGGTTATTGGCATTGTTTGATACCGCTTGAGAGGAAAAGAAGGCCAAATTATCAGCTTTGTATCAAAACTGTGTCTCAGGAGAAGTCAGTGCATACATAAGCAGTCATCAGAGCATACGCTCCTGAAATTAGTGCACAAAGAGTTTGAAAGGCTGCGGTAAAATAAATCTCTTTCCGTATGTTTGAGCAATGAGAACACAAAGTAGGGCATACATGCAATCATAAATCACCAACAGATAAGAGACCAAGGTTTTGCATGGTAAACCCCCAAGAGCAAGATCATGAGACTAGCACCACAACAATTCCTCTACCATCTCCAACAAGCAATGGGATCACAAGATTTTCCTTTCTTATCGACGAAGCCAGGGAAGAGGGTCTCTCTATTGAATTTCACAACATCAAGAGACACTCCTTTTGTATCGTAACCATTTTAAGTCACACCTATAGGCTATTGAGATGCAGACCTGTATGCGGCCCATTATACTCGCACGGGTTTACTTTCTTATACATTCAGGCCGTCCTTTCATATTTTGATCCAACGACTATTATTATCCCAATTCATACAGGAATAAGGTTTATTTTCTTATATATTCAGGCTATTCTTTTATTTTGATCCAACGGCTGGTTATTGTCCCAATTCATGTAAGAATAGGGTTTACATTCCTATACATCTAGGCCATCCTTTTTGTTCTGATCCAACGGCTGGTTATTATCCCAATTCTTGCAGAAATAGGGTTTTGGTCTATAAAAAGGAGGTTGTGAGCATAGGTTAAGGGTACGCTT
The DNA here is from genome assembly GCA_900491605.1 of Calamus simplicifolius. NCBI lineage: Eukaryota > Viridiplantae > Streptophyta > Magnoliopsida > Arecales > Arecaceae > Calamus > Calamus simplicifolius. Next base: position 10,023 of record UESW01004566.1, on the reverse strand, counting down.
TGGAGATGATCCTATTGGTAAGGCTTTTGGAATTCTTATGAGAGGATTATGGGGATTTTGAGAGGTAAGTTCTTATCATTTTCTCTTGTAATTTTGTGCCGTGAATTAATAAATAAAAGAATCATCGAAGAGATCTTGCTCGTTGACGTAGACTAAAGATAAAAGGCCGAACCATGTTACATCTGGTGTGTTGATCTTTTTTATTTGCTGCTTGATTATCTCTCTTGCGATGTTATTTGTTTATTCAATTACTTTCTCTACAAAACGACCTAGATTGTTGTGTTTGTGTACTGTGTAATCTGAGGTGTGCTCGGTTATTATTCGATCGGTTCCTTTAGTTAGGTATCATAGCAAGGTTGATCTTTTGAGAGATTATTTTTGAAATAATGGTGGGCAAGGTGATGACAACTAAATATGAAGTACCAAGATTTGATGGATCAAACTTTGCACTTTGAAAGATGAAGATGCAGGCGGTATTGATCAAGGATGGTTGTGAAATTGCTTTGCAAGGAAAAAAATAAACTACAAGAGATGTTAAATGAGCAATATATGGAGAAAGATAAACTGGATATGGCAAACCTCTATCTGGCATTAGATGATTCTGTATTATTTAATATTGAGACAAAGACTATTAAAAGGAATTTGGCAAAAGTTAAAGAATCTCTATGAAGGGAAGTCTTCGATGAATAAAATTCATTTGAGATGGAAATTATATAATCTGAAGATGAAGGATGGGGCATCAGTTTAAGAGCACTTGGAATATTCAATTTCATTATGAACAAGCTTACAGCCTTAGATGTGAAAATTGAAGATGAAGAGAAGACCAGCATTTTATTGTATTCTATGCCAAATCTTGGGATAATCTCATTATGAACTTGAGTCATGTTGAAACTCTCAAGATGGAGTCAGTTGTTGCATCATTGCTAACAAAGGAGATGAGGCGGAGATCTAGCCAAGGAAGCTCTTCTGGGGAGGCCATGGTAGCACGAGGAAGACCTTTCGAGAAGGAACATTATAATCGAGGGAAATCGAGATCTAAATCTAAGGGCAAGATGAAGGTAAAGTGTTGGAATTATAAAAAAATAGGGCACGTGAAGAAAGATTATCGGACTAAAGGAATTGATACAAAAGTTGAATTAGGAAGTTTTCAAGGTAATGTAGCAGAAGGTGAAACTGATTTATCTATTTCAGAAGATGGAGATGCTTTGATATCAATTGAAAGCTCTGAACTTGTACATCATTGGATTTTGGATTCAGGGCATCTTTTTACATGACTCCTTTTAGGGAGTGGTTTCATACATATAAATCATATGATGATGGACTTATTTATTTGGGTAACAATGCTACTTATCCTATGGTTGGAATTGGAGATGTTCGGATAAAGATGTTTTCTGGTTCAATTCGGATGTTTTCTAATGTGCGGCATGTCCTTGCACTTCGTAAGAGTCTGTTATCACTTCGAAAGCTTTGCAAGCAAGGTCTCAAGTTTGTCGGAGAGAAAAATCAATTGAAGGTGTACCAAAGGAGTTTGATGGTAATGAAAGGAGAGCTTTTGGGTGACCTATATAAATTGGTGGGCGAAACTCAGATGGGAGAGGCAGCAGTAGCAACTGCAAACATTATGTCTCCTACGATTTGGCATCGTCATTTGGGACATATGAGTGAGCATGGGCTACAATATTATCAAATAGGAAGCTTCTTACAGGTTTCAAGTCAGCGTCACTAGAATTTTATGAAGACTGCATCTATGGCAAGCAAAGAAGACTTTCTTTCTCTTTATCACTGCAGTGGAGTGAGGACTTTTTGATCTAATCCATTCAAATACTTGGAAGTCACCTGATAAGTCACTAGGCGGGTGTTCCTATTTTGTGTCCTTCGTTGATGATTATTCTCGCAAGGCTTGGATATATATTCTAAAGCATAAATCTAATGTTTTGAGATTTTTAAGAAATTCAAGGCTTTAGTGGAAATAGAAAAGGTTTGAAAATCAAGTGCCTACGTTCATATAATGGAGGGGAATATTGCTCCAAGAAATTTGAGAAGTTTTGCAGCGAGCATGGCATTCGGCGACACCTTACAGTACCTGATACACTACAACAAAATAGTGTGGCTGAGAGGTTAAATATAACACTCATGGAGAGGGTCCGAAGTATATTGAGTTCTGCAAAACTTGACAAGAGGTTTTAGGCAGAGGCTGTGAATACGGCCTATTACTTGATTAATCGAGCACCAACAAAAACTCTTGGGTTTGAAATTCAGAGGAGTTTTGGAGTAATAACCAGTAAATTAATTTCATCTCCATGTTTTTGGATGTGATGCATATGTATGGATCCCAAAAGAAAAGAGAACAAGATTAGATAAGAACTCTCGAAGTTGTATTTTTCTTGACTCTATGCTAAGGGAGTAAAGGGGTATAGATTGTGGGACCCTAGTACCTACAAGATCATTGTTAGCCGAAACATTGTCTTTAACGAAGAATCTTTTCAAGGCATCAAGAAAGAATAAGATGATAAAGCTGTTATTCTATTGAGTTCTTTGATGCAGTGATAAGCAGCAATAAGAGCAACTATAATCAAATGACGAAATAGTAGCTGGTGAACCGGGCGCAAAGTCTTTACAATCATCTGAAGATGCTATCTCTCTAGATGAACCACTAGCAGAGTCGGAGTAGCCTAGGAGGGTCATTAGACATCCTTCTAGGTATAATGACTATCTCATTCTTTCATTCCTTCCGCTAATCATGTTTGTGCTTATGTTGCTTTAGCGGAGAAAGATAAGCCAACTTCATATAAGGAGGCTCGTGAGTCCATCAATACTAGAAAGTGGCATTATGCTATGGAAGAGGAGATGGAGGCACTTCGAAAGAACAAGACCTAGGAACTTGTAGCTCTATCGAAGGGAAGAAGTCCGATTGGATGTCGATGGGTATATAAAGTAAAGAAGGATTTTGATAAAAATGTGAAGAGATTCAAAGCGCGTTTGGTGGTAAAGGGTTATGCTCAGAAGTCAGGGATTGACTTTGATGAGATTTTCTCACCGGTGGTTTGATTGACTACTATTCGAGTTATTTTGGCGATCACGACAGTCATGGATTTGGAACTTGAGCTGATGGATATAAAGACAGCTTTCTTATATGGCAATTGGGAACATGATATTTATATCACAACCTGAAGGTTTTATTGAACAAGGCAAGAAAGAGTTGGTTTGTCGGCTGAACAAATCATTGTACAGTCTCAAACATGCACCAAAGTGGTGGTAGAAGTGATTTGATTCCTTTATGGTGAGTTTGAAATTTGATCGATTGGAGGCAGATCACTATGCACATTTATGCAGCTATGATGATAGGAGCTTCTGTATCTTGCTGTTGTCTGTCGACGATATGATGATTACAGAGAATAACAAGAGTCGGATATCAAATATGAAAACTTAGTTGGCTGGGAAGTTTGAAATGAAGGACTTAGGAGCTGTAAACCAAATACTCGGGATGAAGGTGCTACGGAAGAGGAAGGATAGGAAGGTCTAGCTTTCACAAAAGGGATATGTGGAGAAGGTTCTGCGGCACTTCAATATGCAGAATGCAAAGCTGGTTTCTATCTCGTTTTCTACCCAATTAAAATTGTCAGCAGAGCAATCACCCAGTACTAAAGCAGAAAAGGCTGACATGGCCCGAGTATCATATTCATCAGCAGTAGTGTTGGCCCAGATGGCAACTCAAGAGGAGGGGTGAATTGGGTTCTTAAAAATTTCAACACTTGAAAATAATTTCTTAAAATGATAGTGCACAAGGATATATGCTATGAGTGTGGTGCTAAGAATACAAAACAGAGTATAAAAGTTAGAGTAGAGAAAAAGAGAGACAAGCACGATAAACGCAAGATATTTATAGTGGTTCGGTGTTAGCTACACCTACATCCACTCCCAAGAAACTCTTGAGCCCACATTATAATCACCATGATTACAACAGAGTTATTTTATAAGCTCACAACTCAAACTTGTTATTTTACAACGAGATCACAATGAACCCAGTCAGTTTTCACAGGATCACCAGCACAAAATCTATCCCAAATTTTCTAACTTGAACAAGGCCAAACAGCCTTCCCAGATTTAATCTCCTGATTGAATCAATAAACAAGTATAATAGAGAAATAGTTACAATAGAAATAAAGCTCCTCAAATGAGCAAATAAGATAATATCATCAAGATAAAAATAGAAGAGCCTAATTTAGAAGATTTTTGAAGTTGGGCTTTTCTTCTTTCCTTCTTTTCTTCTGAGATGATCTTCCTCAAGTTGGAATTGAAGCTTTGGAAGAATCAATGATGTAGAGGCTTTTGAAGAACTGGGGATTTTTCTTCTTCTTTTGGTTTGATGGAAATCCTTCAAGAATAACTTTCGAATACTTTGAATTTCTCTAAGCTCTGTTTCGAACAAAAGGGATTTTGAATTTGAACTTTATTTTCTTTCTTTTCTCTCTTGTGTTCTTTCTTGTTCATCTTTTTTGAAACAATCCCTTGGCTCTTATTTATAATCTCCTTTAAATCCTCTTTTAGAAGAAAACTAGCTATTGTAAATGCTTGAAGATTAATTTAGCATAAAAGAAGAAAGAGCTGTTGAAATCCATTGAAGAAAAGTCAGACTTTGGAGTCATTTCTGACACTTCTGAAATTTGCCTTTGACAGGTTATAGTCGACTCTAGCAAGACTTGGAATCGACTCTAACGCGGGATATGTGAAATAGGAACATCCGCTCATCACGAAGTCGGCTTTGACTTTTCGATGGGTCGATACCTTTTCGTACGAAAGTTAGTTCTAGTAAATGCGAGAGCTGGCTCTAATGAAGCCCCCAAAAATCACTCTCTATATAACCATTAGAGTCGGCTCTAATTCTCTGCAGGAGTCGGTTCTAATTTGATGCAGAAATAAGACTTTCTATCTTTCTAGTGGAGTCGACTCTAATCTCTGCAGGAGTCGACTCTAATCCGTGCCAAAAGTATCAAACTATTCCGATATGCTCTGGAGTCGATTCTAATACTTCTAGAGTTGGCTCTAATTACTGAAACTTGATGTTTGACACTAGACATACGGTCAAACTCAATTTTTCTTGGATTTTGATTAATTAAACATTTTAAATTTATGAAGCACTTAATCAAAATCATTAGTAACATAAGAAATATACTCATGTGGTTTTTGTTATTTATCAATATCAATAATTGGGTCAACAAGTAGGGGTCTTATGTTTGCCATGGTAAGTACATGACCAGATATTGCATAAGCAGCGAGAGTTGTGAGCCAATTTATGGCAAATCCAGATAGTGACCATTGGAAAGCAGTTAAGTAGATCCTCAGATATCTTAGGGGGATATCTGATTTCTTACTCTATTTTGGTTCACTAGATTTGAAGTGCATTGGATATAAATTCTGATTTTGCAGCAGATCGTAATAGAAGAAGATTTACCACAGGTTATATGTTCTCTATGGATGGTGGTGCTATAAGATGGGAGTCCAAGCCTTTTGTTTTGATCCAACAGCTGGTTATTGTCCAATTCATGCAAGAATAGGGTTTTGGTCTATAAAAAGAAGGCTGTGAGCATAGGTTGAAGGTATGCTTTGGAGATGATCTTGTTGGTGAGGTTTTTAAAGTTCTTGTGAGAGGGTTCTAGGGCTTTTGAGAGGTAAGTTCTTATCATTTTCTCTTATAATTTTATGCGTAGATTAATAAATAAAAGAATCATCGAAGAGGTCTTGCCCGTGACGTAGGCCAAGGATAAAAGGCCAAACTACGTTACATCTGGTGTGTTGATCTTTTTTATTTACTACTTGATTTTTCTCTTGCAACGTTATTTGTTTGTTCAATTACTTTTCCTATAAAACGATCTAAATTATTACTGCATTTATGTACCATATAATCTGATGTACTCGATTATTCGATCTGTTCCTTCAGAAGCTTCTATATATCAAGCCATAACAATTCTTAAATTAACTTATAAATAAAAAGATATCAAAATATACTCGCTTGCATGAAGCTCTCAAAAGCTTTTGAATAATATCAATTTATGCAAGAGCCACCACTTTCATGAACTTGCCGATGGTGATTCGCAAACACACCACCACCTCCTCCTCCTCCTCCTCCTTCTCAAGCTATAAAATTAATAAGAGAAAGGGGCTAACGCTGAGCCTATACTATCACCAAGAAATCCTAATTTTTATGTTTTCCTTTTTTTAAACAAAAAATCTAGAATGAGCTTTGATCATGAACTCCTCGGTAACCGGATTGGCTCTCCTTATCAACAGATTCCATCTAGTGAACCTAGTCCGATGTTCATTTTAGTAGACTTGGATCAATGTTATATAGTTTGCATCTTATAAACTCCATTATCTAGTGATGGTTTTGGCAATTTGGAACGAAATAAAAGGCTTTGAATTTGTGCTATTGTGCTTGTTATCCCAAGTATATTATCATTCGACCAAGCAATGGTCCTTTGGGTCAAGTCTTCTTCTGCAGAAGATAAATCCAACACATGGTTACCATCTAGCTATTTTTCACCCGTATCTTCAACAGAAAACCATCGCTCTCATTCTCCTAATCCTCCTCCATTGATCATGACACCAAAGATATTGGATTGGGCAAGAAGTTTGAGGATGCATTATAGTCATCAGACTTAAATTGGACCAGTTGTTCCGACCAAGCAATCAAATCTCTACTTGATTCGATTCTTTAATTAAATTAATAGCAAGAATCCAAAATCAAAATTAATCATTTTTTTATTGGTTCGATGACTCATAAGAATAGATGAAGCTGGTTAATCTTTTATGTCCTTTAAAATTACTTTTTAACCAGTATTATTTCGATATCAATGTATTTTTCATATTTTTTTTTTTTTAATTTGAAACTCTATTTTTTTCTCCTCTCTAGCTTTCTTTCTCAGGCTACTTCTTTGGAGGCCAATCTAAAGGTAAATTTAAGATATTATAGCATCAATAATTTAATTTTAAAAATTTAAAATTTAAAGCTATTTAATTTTTTAAATTTTAAATAAAAATCATTTTTATTTATTAATATAAATTATATTTATATTTTTTTATAATATTTTAATTATTTATGTGGTTTGATTGTTAACTCGTTTGGCTGTGTGGATCACCCAACGATGTGGTGCATAGTGCATACTGAGGGGTATTCATTTATATTTTTTCTTCCATGGGATGGTAGCAAGCTATGCCGCCGCCGCCGGCGCCGGCGGGGGAGGTGGTGTGGTGAGACGACCCTTCGATATAAAATAATATAATATTATGGAGTAGTATCCTGGACTCATCATGCCGAATATCTTCTCAGTGGGAGGCCCCACGGGGCCTGTCCAGACCCTTTCGACACCGACACCCCACCGTCAACCCCGAAACCCCCCCTTCTCAGAAAAATTCTCTGGGGCCCAAACATGGTACCAAACATCAGCCTCACGCCACGTTTCACCACCACATCGCCAGCCCACCGGGTGTCATCTTCCCTCTTTTGTTGTTGTTTTTTTTTTCCCCCTTTCTCAAGAGAAAGCGATTGGTGAATTGGTTGGGACACGCAGAATCGTGCCTTCCCTGAAGTTTTCCAGTTTCACCCGGAAAAATACCCCGAGAAACGGGGCCCACATGTCGGCCCACGTGGCATCCAGACCCTCACGTGTCGATCCCCCGGGCCCACGCTGTCGGCTTGTCGGCCGAGCCCCCACCGACCAGCACTAGCTTCGGAGCCACGGCGAAGTCATCCGCGCCGTTTCGATGGATGAGATTTATGGCGAGGTTTGAGAGCTCGCTTTTTTTTTGAGCGTAACGTTGTGGCGTCAGAGGGTCGCACCTTAACGAGACCTAACGTGTCTGAAAGAAGGCCTGTTGTTCGGAGGGAAACACGGTGGAAGAAGCCGCGGACTTCCCTGTTTACCGCTCGCCACCACCTCTTCTTTGGTTTCGTGTTGCCTTGGTGCTGCTGTTTTTTATTTTATAATACTCTTTTCCTTCTCGAGAAGTTAATCCAGTGACCGGGATGAGGTTATTCTAATAATGGCCAGGGAGGTAATTAATAAGTTTTAAGAGGAATTTAGGGAGAGGATGGCGTCCGACCTAGACCTACGGGGGGCGAGGGGACTTCATACTTAAAAATGGCCGACCGTAGCTCGATGGAGAAGACCCATGTTCATCCTATTTTATGAAACCCAGAAGGAGAATGAAATATTAAATGAATTATTATGCATAACTTATTTGTAGCAGTTGCAAGTAGGAGATAATCAAAATCGACAATAGAATGAAGAACCATCATGTATGTTATGAGACATATATAGAAATGTGGTATTATTTTTTTTTAAAAAAATTAATATCTAAAGGAAGCCCAAAGAGAGTCAGCTAAATATTAAGACACTGTTTTCTTTTGTTATCGTTTATGTAATAATGGCAGTTGAGTTCAGAAAGAGACTAAGTCCTACAGCAAATTTTATTATATAAAATATTAATGGCGCTGATTATATGTAGCATGTGTGATTACAATTAGACTTGAGGGTACGTGAGGAGAGATTTGATGGAAGGTTTAGAACTCAATTGGCTAACCGATATCAACGAGAAAGTTTATTCAAAAAATTTGCCCAGTTGCCATGATCAGTTCCTCCTGGCAACATTAAAAGAAAATAATGTTTTTAAATTTAAAAAGGAAATGCTTGCAACATGCAGTCTTAATTCACCAGAAAACTGATAGTTAGTGACAGTGAATGCCTGAATGGCTATAGAAGTCGTGCGACATGTGTTCGATAATATTCCATCAATTCTATAAAAATCTAATAATATACATCACAATGTAACTAATGCACGTATTTTGCCCAATCTCTCAACTTAGGCTCTGAGGATCCCATGAAGAAGAAGAAGAAAAACATCAGTTGGGTGTTCGACAAAATGGGTGCATCATTTATTATTATTATTATTATTTTGTCATGCACCTGGAAACTCTGAACGATGGTAACAGCATGGTACAAGTCTGTGGAGCCTATAACATCGGTCCCAGCCAACATACCTCCGTTCCTCCACTAGACAGACAAGCATCCACCCTTGCTTTTACCTTTGTCTCTTTAGAGAAAGGAAAACTAACCTCCAGAGCCTTTTTAATGAGGACCACCACTCGCAAGACCACTTAGGCTATCTCCTCTCGGTCGGTCGCGCTGGTGCTGTCCCACAACCAGCGAGCCTAATCGTCTCCTGCCAGCAAAGTGGCAGCTTTTGCGGAGGAGGAGGTGGTGGTGGTGGTGGTGGTGGTGGTGGTGGTCCAATTCCAAAACAGTTGTAGGATGCCGTTGCACGTACAGTAGTATATCGCCGACAAATATATTTCGTCGACGAGATAAACCCAACCCAACCCAACCGAGAAGATGTCTGTCTCTTGACCAAGGTCACACAGAACGCGTAGGCCACCATGGCAAACAAGCTTAGCGCCGCTTAAAAGTAACACGTTAATAAGTTGCAGCCTAGCATCCATCCATTGTTTGGAGGACCACGGCTTATACCCTCTCCCTCCCACCCCACAGTGAGCAGTGAGCACTGTCCCCTTCCCCCATTTGCCTACTTTTGGCTCGCTTTTTCCTTGTCACACCCATCTTTTCACCCGAACTCGACTCCCCAAATCCCCTCTGAATAAAAGCCAGGAGTCCCATCACTGAAACTGCCATCGCTTCCCGTCACCGCTCTCTTTAAACCATCTCTGAGACCAACAGGCAACAGGGAGAGATGGAAGGTGGTCGCGGTTTTATGGGAGTAGCCTCGTCGGGGTCGACGTCGGCGGGGGAGGTGATGGTCGTGGAGAAGGACTACGTGGGGCTCTCGGAGGTCCCCACCTCCCAACCCGCCACCGCGGAGGAGGAGGCGGAGGAGGGGAGCAGAGACGAGGCCGGAGACGAGGAGGACCTGGAGCTAGGGTTGAGCCTGGGGGCGAAGAAAGTCGCCGGCAGTGGCGGCGGCAGGGCGGCGCCGCCGGGGCCGTGGGGGCAGCGTTGCAGGATTCTGACC
>UESW01004565.1:759970-784364 GCA_900491605.1 Calamus simplicifolius | reverse complement strand
ATATCTAAAATATTATTATTAAATATTACGACACAATGACCTGGCGTCGCAATATTTTAAAAAAAATTTAATTAGCGATGCATTAGCGACTCAAATTGCATTGCTATTTATCTAAAATATTATTATTAAATATTACGATGCAAATAAATGCATCGCAATATTGCAACGCAATTGAATGCGTCGCAATATTTAATAATAATATTAAATATTAAAAATTAGTTTTAAATTTAGCGACGCATTTAGGATGTGTCGCAATATTGCGACGTATTTAGTTGCGTCGTAATATATTGCGACACATTTGTGCGTCGCAGAGCATCGCTGTTAAGCGACGCAATTGCGACAAATTGAGATTGCGACGATGAACTCAGCGACGCCGTCATTGCGTCGCTAATGCATCGCAATAGCATGTTTAGCGACGCATTAGCGACGCATTTAGGCGTCGCTATATTTTTTTTCTCTTGTAGTGTCTATGTTGTAAAACATTTCAAATTATATCCAAGTGAAAGTTTGATTAGGTTAAAATACATGAATACTTATGTATAATATTTTAAATCATATGAGTATATTTTGATAATATTTTAAAATACATGGTAGTAAATATAATTTTTTAAACTATATATGTCTAATTTGATAAACTTAAAGAACATATTAGTTAAGTGCAACATTTCAAAACATAAGGGTTAGATTTGATAATGCTTAAATTATAAAATACTTATCTGTATTTTTTTTATTTTTTTTTGTATATTATAAGGGATCATCATAATCCCATGGATAACCAAATTGAGATGAGATGGATATTAGCATTTCAAGGATGTGACAGGCAGCATTTGCTCAAAACTTCGGCTTCTCCTGCCTTCTATATGTCCGCCAATCTTTTTTTTTTTTTTTTTTTTTTGGTAAAGACGGTGATTCACACCACCCTAGATCGGGACGGACCCGTAACATCAGAAACTAATAACTGAGACAAAACTAGAGGGCAGAGGTCGCCCGGTTTCCATATCCACTGGTCAGAGTGAGAGGCCATCCTGGCCGCAATCCAGTCCGCAACAACATTAGCCTCACGATAGACATGACGGATCTGAATGTTGGATGCATCCAAGATCATAGCTCGGATATCACATAATATAGGAATAGAGGGCAAACGGGATCTACACTGCTGACGAATCCAACGAATGACTATGATAGAGTCCCCTTCAATGATGAGCTTGCGGACGCCAAGAGTCCGAATGGCGAAGGAAAGGCCCGCCCAAGCCGCATAGAGCTCCGTCATAGGCACCGAGGGATCAAGAAGGCTAAATCCTCCAGCCGCCAGCATCCTGCCATCCGCATCACGAATGACATAGGCAGAGCCAGCACATCTACCCCGGACACTCCCATCGAAGTTAATTTTAACAAACCCTGGAGGAGGGGGCTCCCAAGAAATGAAAACCGTACGACGGTTCGCTGCCGCAGCAGCAGGGGAGACCCAGTGTCCAAGGTTGCAAAATCAAAGGAGTCCTGATGGGAAGAATACTCAGCAAAGAGGGAGGAAGCCGTCCTGAGCACCTTACGAGGAGAATGAACCGTATCAGCGAAGACAATTTGATTCCGAGAAAGCCATATCTGATAAGCAGTATAAGCCCAGAGAGATCCCCGATGGTGAGTAGGTCCTCCTAAACCCTGCTTCAGTAATCTCAGGAAAGAAATACGGTGGGAATCAGGACTGTGCACCCAGGGTAAGTACCAGAGAGTTGCCAAATCTGACGAGCCCTGGCACAATCGAATATGGCATGATCAATAGTTTCATCCTCGTTCCACAGACCGGGCAAGTAGGCTGAATACTCAATCCACGATACGAGAGAAGGAAGCAGGTAGGAAAGATACCATGAGCAAGTTTCCAGATGAAAAGACGCACTCGAGGGTGAACGGACAGATGCCAAATCCAATCCCAGTCCCTCGAATCCTGAGGATAAGTTCTGAGCATCGAGAGGAGGTCCCTCATGGGAGCACGAGACAAGCATGATCTCCTCCAGACCCTGGTATCAGTACTAGCAAAAGGAGACAGAGGTATGGAAAGAATACGCCGACAAAGCTCAGTCCCGCAGAAACTAGCCACTCGAGAATGCGACCAGGAAGGGCAGTCGTCGGATATAAGGTCACTGACACGCATACCATGAGGAGTATCAGAGCAGATAAAAGTGGGCCACCGCGACAGAGGAAGGTCAGCAATCCAAGCATCCTGAATGGCATCCACCGAAGAACCGTTCCCGATGATCCAAGAGGTACAGTCCAGGATAGTCGAAGAATGACGACAGACCTCTTTCCAATAAAAAGAATGCCCCCGGGAAGACTGAGGAATAGATGAAGAATTCCAGCTGCCATACTTGGCACGCATAAAAGAACTCCACAGGCAATTCGGATCAAGAACGAACCGGGAGGCATGCCTAGCTGTCAGAGCCTCTCTCCTGAGAAGTAACGACTGGATACCAAGACCACCCTCAGCCAAAGGCAAGCAGACAGAGTCCCAAGCCATAAGATGAATACCGTGGCCATCTTGATTCGAAGCCCAAAGAAACTCACGAAAATATCTCTCAATCTTCCGCAGACAAGCCAACGGAATAGCAGTGTTAGATAAAAGATAGGCAGGCATCGACGAGAGCACAGACCGGATAAGGGTAATCCGCGCCATCATAGAAAGACCAGACACCTGCCAGCCGTCCAGACGATCACGGATCCGCCTCTCCAGATAACTAAAGTCCGAACACCGAGGGCGTCTCCCCGAAATAGGAATCCCCAAATAGGACATCCGATCGGATTGAGAAGGAATGCCCATAATCTGAGATATAGCCCTCTTCACAGAACGGGACGTCCTCGGACTAAAACAAATAAGAGATTTGCTGAGATTGACACATTGCCCCGAGGCATGACAGTAGGATTGAAGGATGGAAGCAAAGATGGAGGCATTACTGGTAGTAGCCCTACCCAGCAGTAGACAATCATCAGCAAAAAGTAAATGGGACAGCGAAGGGCCAAGGGGGCCAGCAGCATAAGGGTCAATGTCAGAAGTCCGCGTTGCCAAAGAAAGCTCCCGGGATAGAGCATCGGCAGAGAGAATAAATAAGAATGGAGAAAGAGGACAGCCCTGACGTAAACCCATCGCCGAGTGGAAGAACTCCGTACAGCAGCCATTAATCATAAGAGAGAAGGATGGACTCTGGACACACTCCATCACCCAGTCGACGAAAACCTCATGGAAGCCAAACTCATGAAGAGTACTACAAAGAAAGTCCCACCTTAGTCTATCATAGGCCCTCTCCATATCAAGCTTGATAGCCATGAGGCAGTTACGTCCCGAGACACGGTGAAGATCATGCATAAACTCCTGGGCCAGCAGGGCGTTGTCCGTGATACTGCGGCCACTAAGGAAAGCACCCTGCTCCTGAGAGATTAGACGGGGCATAACCAAAGCCATACGAGTTACTAAAATTCGAGCACAGATTTTGTATAAAGTGGTACACAGACTAATGGGCCGGTAATGCATAGGGGAGGAAGCCTCAGGACGTTTAGGAATCAAGGTGACAAGAGTCCGCTTCCAGTCAGAAGGCATATGATTGAGCAGAAAGACAGACTGGATAGCAGAGACCACATCCGGACCGACAATATCCCAATAATAGCGGAAAAATAAGGGCGGAAACCCATCAGGTCCCGGGGCTTTGTCAGGACCCAGCTCCCATAAAGCGAGGCGAATTTCCTCCATAGTAAGAGGTCTGATAAGACTATCATTCTCCACTTCGGAGACCTTATTGGAAGGCAGAACCGGAGAAACTGGGAACCCAACCCCTGACATCTCAGTCCATCTGGTCCGGAAGAAGTTAACAAACTGATCCCTGATCACCAGCGGATCCTCGACAGAGTGGCCCTCCTCATCATCAATGCATCTGATGCGATTCGCCGCTCGGCGCCGCAAAGTAGTCTGATGAAAGAACCTCGTATTACGGTCACCCTCCTTAATCCATTGAATACGGGACCTTTGCCTCCAATAAGTTTCCTGCTGCAACATAAGAGAATGGTGGACAGCAAGAGTGGATCTGAGGGTCGATAGATCCGCATTAAGGAGAAATCCCTGCTGGTCCTCCTTGTCTTGCAAAGAAGAGATAATAGACTCAGCATGTTCGACCTGCCTCAATATATTCCCGACCTCCCTCTTGTTCCAGCTAGAAAGTCTACGACTGACAAGAAGGAGCCGTCTAGAAAGTCTGTAAGAGGCACACCCTCTAACCGGCAACCGCCAGACCTGAGAAATGATATGTCTCGCAGAAGAATAAAAGGTCCAGAACTTTTCAAACTTAAACTGTCTAGACCGCTGAAGAGGCAAATCAGTAGAAATGAGGATAGGACAATGGTCAGACCCGATCCTTGGCAAGTGAGAAACAGTAGCAGAAGGAAAGAGTTGAAGCCAGCTGGCAGACACCAAAGCCCTATCAAGTCTCTCCCAGACTCTAGCAGACCCCTGGCGATTATTGCACCAGGTGAACCGGGGTCCTGTAAAACCCAAATCGAAAAGATCTGCAGAGTTGATAAAGTTCTTGAATTCAATAATGCCCGGGGAAGCAACAAATTGTCTACCTCCACGCTTCTCAGAGGCCCCCACAATACAGTTAAAATCGCCAGCAATGAGGGACGGAAAACCCTGGCCAAGAAGCAGTTGGATCTCGTCCCAAAGCACTCGGCGCATCCTAAACTCAGTGCTGGCATAAATTCCCGAAAGAAGCCAAGGTGCTGAGGACCCTTCAGAAACAACTAAAGCAACCTGCTGGCCACAATCATGAAAGGCATCCACACGGACTCTATCCGATCTCCAAAGAACCAAAATGCCTCCAGAAAGACCCGCAGAATTTATAGCATAAGAATTCCACAATCTAGAAATCTGCCTCCGAAGGCGATTCAAACTGTCCCCCGAAAGACGAGTTTCCGTCAAAATACAGATGTCAAGGTTATGAAGCTGCTGAAGCCTTCCAAACGAAGAACGAAAGGAGGGTTTCAGGGCCCCACGAACATTCCAAATAAGAATTTTCATTTAAGAAGTTGATGAAGAGGGACCCCCAATCGTGTCCCCCATAACCTTCTCGCCAAGGAGATCATTAATCAGCATGGGACCCTCAGGTCCGTGGCCAGCAGAGTCATCCACCCTGGACGAATCCATGATCTCAAGAGGACGATCCTTCTGGATGGCTGCCTTAAGAATGGCCACCGCTTCGTCATGGTCAGTGACAGTCGAGAGCGACGGCTGGACTGCCAATATAGTAGACTGAGGGGCCAGGTTATCTTTACGACGAGTCTTTTGTTTCCTCGACCCCACCGGACAAGAATTACCCCTAGGGGAGTCAAGCGAAGCCGAGAAAGCAAAGGATCCATTTCCAATGTCTTTAACCTTGAGGTTAGCTTTTCCTTTCCTTTGGATACCTTGGACAAGACCCGCTGCGACACAGGCTCAACAGGCCGAGCCCGTTTCGACAGCCCAGAAAGGCAACCATCAGTCGATTGAGTCTGGCCCCCCAACTTAAAGGACTGAGGATTAAGCCTTCACAATTTCCTGAGGTCACTGGAACAGGAATTAGACATTCAGACTTACTGTTGAACAGTGTTTCAATGTCTACTGTTCCATTGGCTCGAACCGGCACGCTGGGGAAAGACTGGCACGCAGGCTCTTCAGAGAGAATAGGAGGAGACTGCGGATGAAGACGAGTCACTGGTTATCAATCCTACCGTCCTCATCAAAAAAGTCTTTCCCACTGCCGATGGCCCAGGAGGGGGAACCGGCTCTGTTTCATTCCAAGCAGAGAAGAAGGAGCAGTAGAAATGGATGAAGGATCCACAGCAACGCCCGGCACAACATGCAACCATTCCTAGTGTTCCTTCGTGCGAATTTCTTAGGAGTTTTCCATTCATTTGATAAGGCGGGGGTGGGAGAGGAAGACGTACCCGGAGCAGAGGATCTCTGAGGCACCGGTTGCTGCAGCACAGAGGTCTTCCTTCGTCTCACCGAAGACATCCAAGGGCCGAACCGAGGCTTCAAGGTTGAAGACGAGGGATCAGGCGAAGCTTCACAGGACCCAGAGAGGTGCAAGGATCCACAGAAGGCACAGATTCCGTCTATACTCTCGAACGAAAATTGTTGCCAAAATGGGATGCCAGAGCCAAGAATCCGAGCACCTGGGCGCAGAGGCTTACCCAGGTCGACTGCGATACAGGCACGAGCAAACCACCTCGCTTCCGATCCTTGGTCAAAGCATCCGAGTATAGGAATTTCCCGGCTGCAGATAGGATTGAGGCAAGAGCATCATCAGTCCAGAATTCGATGGGGAGCAGTGGCAATCGGACCCAAATCAGAGCTTGAAGAAGAGTGCTCTCAGAAGGAACGAAATCCGGAATCCACTCAGAAACAGCGAAAGCTTGGCCATTAACTGTCCATGGACGCCTGAGGACGAGCTCCGAAGCACGAATATCATCAAACCGGAAAAGGTACTGGCGATGCGGCAGAGGGACGGCTTCAATTTCCCCCGATACACCGGCGCGGACGAATTCGCGAACCAGAGCTTCCGGAGGAACCCAGTTGCCAAGACTGCGTGCAATCACTGCCAGGTTCTTCCATCGACCGATTTCCTCCTCCAGCGGCCGCAAGGGAACTTGGATGATCTCCGGGAAGAGACGCTCCAGCTCGGCGACCGCATCCGGAGACGGCGATGGTGAAACCCATTCGAAGCGAGTCGATTGGGCCTGAGACCACGGAGCGCCGGCTGTCTTCCGAGAAGCAGCCACCACCGGAGGCTTGCCGGACGGAGATGCCATCGAACAGCAGGGAATCGAGGGGAACCAGCAGCAGAAGCCGGTGGAGATCGGGGACGATGACTCCGAGCACGAATCGCAAAGCACCACAGAAAACACTCAGCAGTCGCGCAGCTCACGATTTTTAAAGCACTCAACGGTCACTCACCACAAATATTTATTTAAAGCAATAAATATTTGTTTCCAAAGCCTCTAAAGATTTCGCCAAAAATTTTAGAAAACGAGAGTGTCGTTTCATCATGTGGGTTGTCGAAGCTGGTGCATTTATTCTTCAGTTCGTGGAAACAAAAGCAGTGCCATATCCTTTATCTTTGGAAAATTGGTTAAACATTTTTGTTGTTTATTCTAGTTTCTTATCCTGCAGTTCTTCGATCGCACTTTAGCTAAATATTTATGTTGTTTAGTTTCGTTTCTTGCCCTATGTTTCTTAATTTGGTCCCTAGAGGGGCAAGCTTGGACCAGCGTAACCCATCGATTGGGTGGAACCGTGCAACACGAGTTCCTTGTCAATATAGCAATTAATCAACTTAGCCGTCGCTTTTAAGCTCCCCGCCTCGCCATGCGCTGCATCCCGTCGCAAGCTAGTTGTGTTGATTTCTCAGCCATCCCATTCTCCGTAAACTAGCGTATTGTATAGTCTGATCAGTTTTCACTGATAGTTGCTTTTGATATTGTGATGGTAAATGCTTGACATCTTCCTGTGTCTCCCATGAAGCAGAAAGGTGTGACAATAGTGGTTTCATCATGAGTGACTCAGATGCTTTAATGGTTTGTATACATGGGCAAGAAGAATATATTCAGTGCGTCATATTATTAAATTTATGAAGTTACAGGACTTATGGTTGTTATCAGGCAGGCGCCTAGATGCTTGATGCTAACTTCGATAGAATTTCCATCAGTGGAAGAGGTTTGCCAAAGCTTATCCGTTAAGTCCTAGTTTCATATAAGCTAGCTTTTGGGGAAAAAAAAAAAAACAAAAGCCTACTTCGTGATTAACAAACAGTTAGCCGATGTCTTTACCTTTGGTAAGAAGTCTTTACAACGGGATAATAAAGAGATTCGTTGTAGTCATCAAAGGATGAAATGTCCGGCAGCGTGGTTATTGGGTGACCAGATTGGTCCAGAAGTTAATTAGGCATGGAAGCAATTTTTTCGTTCTTTGGTTGGGCATCGGGATCACCCAGGTGTGGGAATTAATGTCGGTGGTCCTTAAAGGTGAATACTAGCTTTCTCAGGGAAGGACTTTTCTGAGGTGTGAAGCTATATTGTAGCTCAAGCTCCATGTAATTAGTTACATGTGATTCTATCTCTTTTGTTTGAGAGGCCAAAGGAACTTTCAGTGGGATCAGCTACCTCCCTGTAGACGAAGATGGATCACAGGAGAAGGCGCTGTTGAGGAAGTTGCTGCAAGGTAGGGAAGGTGAGGGTGGTGTCATTGCTGGTTGTGTGGGGTGTTTGCAAGGGGGAACAGGGAGGTGGGGAGAAGGTATAGGGAAGCATGGGTGAGAGAGGTTTAATTGGGCAAAGGTGAGGAAGGTTGAGGGGGACATGGACAAGAGAGATCAAGCAGGGTATGGGTGATATTTGGCAAGGTGTGGGTGAGAGAGGTCAGGACCAAGTCTTCTATGGAATTGACAAGAGTGATTCGATATATAGAGTCGATAGTTTTAAAAGGGGACGAGACTTAAATGTGGTTCTTTAAGTATGGGTCATTTGAGATTTTTTTCTCTTTCTCTTTCTCATTTATCATCACCCCAGGCTTAGGTGGAGACGTATAATAAGAAAGAAGCAAAGAGAACTGGATGACCAGCATCTAAGGAACTGCACCTAAATTCTATCTTATAGAAGGTAAGATCAAGATGGGGCATCGAGCATGAGAGATATAATGACATGAGTTAGGATTTTAGGGTTTCGATCAATCGTTGTAATCTTCTAGGTTATGGATTAACCTACAACATAATAGGCTTAAGCTATAGCCTTACAGAGGTTCCATTTATTGTGTAACTCAAGATAGTTGCCGGTGCTAGCCCATATTTGTAACTCAAGATACATCTTGTTCCATTTACATAGCCCTAAACAGCTTCTAAATTAAAATTCCTTCATACATTAGTAATTCCTGTGCCCTACATGTACATGATACATCTACATCATATTGTCATCCCTTGTATATATGATAGTAAATTGTGATATATATATATATATAAAGTGTTCGTTGACATTCTCACAAATTTGGAGTAGCAATCTCTTTTCGATGCAAGCAAAATCATTAGATTATTTATGATGATCATAGGTTTTATCCTGATGACTTGGACCCAATTTGATTAATTTAAACAACATTTTTTACAGAGAATTTTATAAGAGTTAAGAAATTTTACTTGGAATGATTATGTCTTGAAATTTATCACTCTCATGTAAGAGAGTGAGGGTTTGATTTTCATTAGTCAGCCCTCAGGTGATGGGAATACTGAGGGCTTTGACTGCTTGAGCCGTGGGTTCGTTATCCTGGATTCAGACTCCTCTTTCTCAAACAGAGGAAAAATTTTCAGTTTTCTACTAAGAAAGTTTGGACAGCCTGAGCTCTCTTGATACGACCAATAAATTCTTGTTAATGCAGTGATTAAAAGCATCAAAAAATTTTCAGAGTGGATCATATCATAGAAATCAATCAGTTTCATCATAAAGTTGAGAACTAATATGAGACAAAAGTATTTTCTTCTCTCTTTTTTTTCCCCTCTTCCTCACGTAAGCACAAGATCAAATTCATTGCCACAAGGGACTGTAGGCTTGTTCCATGGTGCCATCTCCATAGTAAAAGCCACCATACTCTCTTGGCTCCCCATACACAACCATCCCTGCCTCCATGCAGCACCAACCCCCCATGCCATCGCCCACCTCCATGTCCACCAAATCAAAAGGGTCCTCCACAAGGTATGCCGGCGATCTCGAATCGTCGTAGCTATCGAAATCCGATAAAATATCCTCCAATCCGCCATCATCGCTACCATCAGGAGGACCGGTGGTGGACACACCATCACCGATCATCATCGGATCGGCATGGCTGATCTCCGCTTCCAGGGATCTCATGACGCATGTTAGCTTGTCATCCTCGGCCTCGTCGGCATACGACTCGTCTAGCAATTCCATGAGAAGGGCGCCGTCAAGCTCCGGCACCTCTAGCCTTTCCAAGTCTTTGACCTCCAAGGTGCTGTCCCAACTCTCACCGGACAAGGATGCCATCTCGTTAGCTCGAGAGAAAGAAGGATATATATATATATATGGAACAAGAGTAGAACACGCTAAGGCACTGGAATAAAGGAAACGGGGAGGGATGGGAGGTATGTCAAAAATGAGTCAAGGTTGGGCTTATATATAGTGCGAGATGCGTCGTCGTTATTCACGCAGCAACGTTGCTTCCAGTGCTAAAACTTCGGCCATGTGCGCCTTATAGAACTCGAAGGTCTCTTTAATTCTCTCTCCGATCAATAAACGAAGGGACCCACGTCGAACGGTGGCCAGGCTTAGGACCGTACTTTACTGATAGCTAGCAATAAAAGAAGCGATGGGAACAACATGTCATTGCATTGGATGGCAAGCAATATTGACAAGGAAACGGAGAGCGGATTCCGCAATTATTTTAGTTTGGGATGGGATGGGATGGGATGGGGGGAGGGGAGGCAAGTGGAGCTGCCACTTACGAACGAGAGAGGCCACGCAGATGAGATGATGACGATAGGGATCCGCGTTTAAAATGGGGAAGGATGGTGATAGGATGGAAGGGTGGTAATGAGTTGAGGATTTGGTTTGTGCGGCTGGCCATGTTCTGACCAAGAGCGAGCAACTCCCAACGCTTTTGGTGGAACACATGGGGATACTGGTGGGGCGGCGTTGGGTTTAGATTATTTTCCCCACTTTCACTTCCCGTTATCTAAAGTGGCTGTGGTGGTGTGATACACACCACCCAATGTGGCCCCCTGCATTTCCCCGTTTTTCATTCTAGATCCCACGAGTCGCCCAATTCTAAGCGCATGTGTTGCGAAAAGAGAGCGAGGGGAAGGAGAAGGAAAAGAAGAAATTGGCTACTAAACCCTTGGAGTTGCTGTACATGTAATTTTTCACATTTTAATAATGCTTCAATATCCGAGTGTTTTGTGATTATGTCTCAGTTCTCTGCTAAAGAGTTCCGAGCCACAGTTACAAATAAGTAGATGGAGTTCTGTAAAAGTATCTCACGCATGATGTAAATATTTTATATCGAATGAAAAAAAGAACAGCTCGAAGAATTATAATTCAAGCTTGCTTACTATGAATTAACTTATAGTTACATTTTTAATTTTATGATTTCGATTCAGATTAATTAAATCAGCAAATGTATTTAGGATGTTACATCTCTATCGAAATACTAACGTTTACATAAGCAGCCATTCTATATCTAGTTCTTTACATAAAAGTTACGCTTGTTTTTACACCATACTTCAAAGTCAAAATGTTCAGATGAACCTAAGAGTTTAGATGAGAGAAGCTGAGGTTTTGTTTGCACATAACCAATGTCTCACAAGTAAACACATTCTTAAAGTCTAATTAGTACATTATTTTGATTGCCTGTTAAAAGATTTTTATTTTTATTTTTTTAAAATGTTTTGCTGAGTTAACAAGCTAGAATAGAATTTATTTGTTAAGAAACTCTGTACTATTGGTTGTTCAACTGTTTCCTTCTTCACACTAGTTGCTATAGAGTTTTTCTGTAGGAAAAAAAAGAAGAGAGAGAGAGAGAGACAATTTTGTGAACTACTGGCTTGTCGATCATTTGTTTTCTTTCCCACGCGGTCGGGACTAAAGAAACCAACTCTTCTATCGTTACAAGCATCGACAGCTAACGCTAGATGTCGTCGGCTCCTATAATTTCCTCAAGTACATGAATCTAGCTCGCCATGGGGTTTCCTTGTCCAAATACAGTTGTCCTGCAAGGAGTGTTATCTTTTGTCATCTGAAGGGCATCATCTTACATCGGCCTGCCTCCCCCTTCCAATCTATAAATTAATATTTGTCGACATGAACCAAATCGCATTGAAGATTTGGTATCATCTTCTCCGTCTAATAGGGGACAAAAGCGAGAAAGGCGCCGAATCCACGTATAGTCAATGGAGCCACTGAGCGCAAATAATTCCAAGTGGGGTCTCCAGGTTGGCCATGAGCATGTCACCTCCCCATGTCCCATGGGCATCAATTAGTAAAGAAGAGTATTGCTCATATTCAAATATTTGGTGCCTCTCACTTACCCTCTTGGGTTCCTCCTTAAAGACAAGTTCAGACGGAGTTGGCGTGCCTACCAGGTCGGCGTAAAATCCCAGTCAATTAAAATACAAATAAATCAGACGAGAGGGCTCACAGAGAACAGAAAAACAGAGAGCATGACGACATGAGAGCCTATCATTTTTGCTGCAGAGCTTTGGAAGTCGAGGGCAAGCGATGCCAAAGACCCTTCTAAACCGGCGCTGCCATTAATTTCCGGTATTATTTGTCTGTTTTCATGTGAGAGCTCATTAGTTTATATTTAAATCCACTTCAGAGATCTAGCTCCTTGCTTTAAGTATTATTTAATATTAAACAGAAACGGCAGTGCCGACCGACGCCTTGTTTCCTTCGACAGTATATTAAATGCGTTCAACGTTGCAGCTCGCACTTTTCTTCACGTGGAATCGTCTCCAGGTTGGTAATTTAAGGCTTATATCAATATATAAAAGGAGACACTTGTTGGACAAAGGAGCAGTTAGTGGTGGAGATCAAGGTGGCATGTGAAAGCCAGCCCAGATAGCTAGATCATGGCCTTGGATTGCGTAATTATTATTTAAATGATACCCTCCATTTCAAGTTCTTTGACCGGGATCCAAGGCAATTAAGCAATAAAAATAAAATAAAGTTTTGTACACTTATCACATCAATGGATATTGTATGGTCAAAATGTCCATGATGCTTGGTGGGTCAGCCTCTTATACAGGTTGATCGTTAAGTATAAAATGTAAAAAAAAAAAAATATACACCCTCTTCAATGGAATGTGTAGTATTGTGATAGTTCTATTTTATTTTATTTTATTTTATCTAATATTTACTTATAAATATATCTCATTTTTTGAAGATAAGTCTCACACTATTACCCACTAATTAATTAAGTAATAATTATATTTTTTTAAAAAATAAAAGAAACTAAATAGGCTGTGGAAGGGAGTTACAAAGTCTCTATAAATAGAGATTCGTTCTGAAAGTTTTTTTGACATCATATATATATGAGAAAATCATATGGTAGCCAGAGAGATTGGATCCCTATGATTAAGAGTAAATCCTGAGGATATACACCATCATTGTGCGATTACTTATTGATTGGAAGCACTCAATCAAGATTCTCAGGAGGTCAAGATCCTCAGGTGGTAGATCACAAATAAATTCAATGGCGGAAGGTAATACATTGATCATGTTATTATTTCATGATTAATCTATGCATTAGTTGTGTAGATTTTAATTTTTTACAGCTAGTATCAGAGCCTAATATCTCTGCCTTATTTTATTGCGAGTGTTTCTATTATTTTGGGATCTAATTAAATCTCATAGCAATAATTATTATCTTATTCTCATTGCTTGTGTGATAAAGAAAATTAGTGCATTGTGGCCGTAAAGGGACAATGCGTTCTTGGTCTCTATTTCTCTTATATAGGGATAGTTTAAAAGGAAAGGCTACTGATAGTACCCATCAATGGACGTATGGTAGGGATATTAAGGACACATCAATAAGGGAGGCTATTGGTAGTACCTTGGTGCGTTTGACCCAATTACTACATACCGGAAGAGTTAATAGGTCACCAAAAAGGCTGTTCATGGCCATCAAAAATGGCATTAGATCTGGTACACTCATAATATTTAGCTTTATTTGAGAAAGCATTTTTGTTAAAGAGAAGCACCACAAGATCTATGCTATGGAGGATGCACCCATTCCAAGGTTCTCTCTCCCTCATGAAACCCTCTTCTACTCTTGGGTATAGTTTAAATAAAAGAAATATAATAATAATACGCCTTCTGAGCCTCTATGCCTATGGTGTTTTGCATAAACTATCCCAAGAGAATAATGAGCTACGGTCGAATGTGTTTTAATTGAATTTTTTTTAAGATGTTAATTTTAAAATTATATTAAATAGATGATTGGTATGCTAGTTATGCATATTAGATTTTATATGCTATGCATGAATAAAATTATATTTAGTGGTAGTGTAAAAAATCATAATGCAAATCTTTTTAGGGTTTGATTGATCAATTGGTATCTAAAAAAGTGGTTCTTAAAGGTAAAAAGATCATGGTTTCTTAATTGGTTCCATTGATTGGCCTGGCCAATTAAATTGGTGTTTAAGGAAAGCAACGGGACCCCCATCTCTCTCCTATTGGCCTAGTCAATTAGATTGATTCAGACCTTGATTTGAAAATACTATATTGATTAATATCACTACTTAATGCATTCCTTTATGCTAAGATAAATTGGCTAATCTATATGCATATAATTGAGTTTGAATGTGATATGGTCAATATAATTTTGATTAATTGAGGATTAGCCATAGAATATTTAATTAATCAAAATTATATATTGGGTTGTAAAGATCACATAAAGTTGGCTAACATTAATGGTAATTAATTATATTTAATGCAATAAATATTATCCCACATGAATTTTTTATTGCATTTATATAATTAATTAGGATGAGATAATAAATTATTTTCTTAATTATCCATAGGAATTAAGAAAGGAATGTAATTTGTTAATTACATCATTAAGTTAATGAATCTATTTAAGTATAATAACTTAGCCCACAAGTAGTTATTATATGTTATTGATTCATATTATTGCATGCCTACATTGGTGAGACATGACATTAAGTTGTATGCATCAAATTCAATTACATGAACATGATTATTTATTTTGTGCAGTTATTTTACCTGTTAATATTTTTGATATGAAATGTGATATTTTTGATTTAAGTGATGATAATTATAAAGTATGAAAAAAAAAGAATTCTCCTTCAGTTAGGGTGCTTAGACATTGACTATGCTATCAGAAAGGATAAACCACATTCAGTTATACCTACTAGCACTCAGGCTGAGATTGCTGTGTATGAACGATGGGAGCGATCTAATCATCTAAGTATAATGTTCATATGTATTAAGATTTCTGCTAGTATACGTGGTTCAATTTTTGAGTGCAAAAATATCAAGAAACTTCTTAAGGCCATTGATGCACAGTTTGAGTCTTTAGATAAGGCACTGGCTAGCACCCTAATGGCAAAGTTGTCATAAATAAAGCTAACTACTATTGAAGGTGTGCGTGAGCACATCATGAAGATAAGGGATATTGCAGCTCAACTAAAATCTCTAGAGGTTGATATGTCAGAATTTTTTTTAGTGCACTTTATTTTGAATTCACTCCCATAGCAGTATAGTCCCTTCAAAATATCTTACACACACATAAGGACAAATAGTCAATTAATGAACTTCTGACCATGTGTATTCAAGAGGAAGGGAGGCTGATTCTAGAAATTGAAGAAAGTGCACATTTAGCTACTCAGAGAAAAATTAAAGCTACTAAAGCCAAACGCAAAGGAAAGGATAAAGTACACATCCATACAGAAGTCAAGAAGGAATCCAAGTGCTTCTTTTGCAAAAGAAAAGGGCATATAAAGAAGGATTATCTCAAATTCAAGGCTTGGCTTGACAAGAAAGGTACTCTAACCTCATTCGTATGTTATGAATCCAATGTGGTTGTTTGTTATAACACATGGTGGATTGATTCTAGTTCTACAATCCATGTTTCAAATACCTTGCAAGGTTTTCTAAATCAAAGGAAACCATTAGGAAGTGAAAAGCATCAATTCAGGAAATAAGATGAGTTCACATGTGGAAGTAATTGGGACGTATAAACATGTTTTAGATTCTGATTTTGTTTTAGATTTGAAAAAAACTTTTTATATTCCAAGTTTCTCTAGAAATTTGATTTCAGTGTCAAACTTGTACTCTCAGGATATTCCTTTAATTTTAATAAAAGCTATATTGATTTATTTTATAAATCTAAGCTTATTGGGAATGGTATATTGTTTGACAATCTTTTCTAAATCATTTTGAAAAATAATACCTCTTATAATGTAATACACGCCCAAACTAACACAGGTATGAAAAGATGTGTTTTAAATGAAATTTCTCTATTTTGTGGCATCGAAAATTAGGTCACATCTCCATTGAGAGAATTAAAAGATTAGTAAAAGATAGAGTACTTGATACTCTTGATTTTACTAATTTTGATACTTGTGTGGACTACATAAAGAAAAAGCAAACCGATAAGTCTAAAAAAGATACCAAGAGGAGTTCAAAAATATTGGAGATCAAACATATAGTCTAGATATGGACTCATATGGTTAGAGATACTTCATCTCATTTATTGGTGACTATTCACAATATATGTATCTCTACTTGCTTCATAATAAGAACAAAGCATTAGATGCCTTTAAGGTGTTCAAACAGAAGTAGATAAATAATGTGGCAAGCAAATTAAGATCGTGAGGTCAGATAGAGGTGAAAAATATTATGATAGATACACTGAGAATGGATAGGCACTTGGTTCGTTTGCTCGGTTTCTTGAGAAAAATGAAATTTGCACAATACACCATACCAAGGTCTCCAGACCAAAATGGTGTAGCTAAAAGAAGAAACCAAACACTATTGGACATGGTGAGGAGCATGATTGGTAGCTCCAAGCTACCTAAATCCTTGTG
This sequence comes from Calamus simplicifolius, assembly GCA_900491605.1. Lineage (NCBI taxonomy): Eukaryota > Viridiplantae > Streptophyta > Magnoliopsida > Arecales > Arecaceae > Calamus > Calamus simplicifolius. The sequence continues at coordinate 767,739 of UESW01004565.1, read as the reverse complement.
GACTGAAGCTCTTAAAATGACCACGTATATATTGAATCGATTTTCAACCAAGGCTATTTTCAAAATGCCATTCGAATTATTTAAAGTTTGAAAACTAAGTTTGCGGCATATACGTATTTGAAGATACCCATCTAAAGTAAAAGTTTATAATCCATAAGAAAAGAAACTGGACCCAAGTACTATTAGTGGATATTTTATTGGATATGCTGAGAAGTAAGGGTTATAGATTTTATTATCTATCTCATAACACTAGGATTGTGGAATCAAGAAATGCAAAATTTCTTGAGAATAACTTGATCAGTGGGAATGATCAATCTCAGTATTTGGCTTCTTCTGAGAAAGAACATTTAGATATTTCAACTTTCACTTCAAGTGAGAGATTGGCTGTCATTCATAGCACCCCTCAAGCTCAAATAAGTGCTCGACAATCAATTATTAAGATTTCACAAGCTGCTGATAATAATCTAGAAGATCCTGTTGTTCGACAACAATCAGTTGTGCAAGATACTCCTTAGGAGGTCATTGACATAACATTAAGAAGATTAATTAGAATAAAGAAATCAGTAATTCCTTAGTGATTATATTGTGTATCTATAAGAATCTGACTATAACATTGGAGCCAAAAATGATCCTAAAACATTTTCACAAGCCATGAGTTTTAAGGAATTAAACTTATGGTACAATGCCATGAAGGATGAAATAAAATCTATGGCATCTAATCGAGTTTGAGATCTCATTGAGTTGCCTGATAGTGTAAAAGCCATTGGATGCAAATGGGTCTTTAAAATAAAGAAAGACTCAAAGATAACATTGAAAGATATAAAGCACGGCTCGTTGCCAAAGGGTTCACTCAGAGAGAAGGAATCGACTACACTAAGACATTTTCTTCTGTATTTAAGAAATATTCTCTCCGAATAATTATGGCATTGGTATCTCATTTTGATTTTGAGTTACATCAAATGGATGTGAAAACTGTATTTCTTAATGGAGATCTAGAGGAAGAGGTTTATATAAAATAGCTTGAAGGACTTTTCTCTAGTGATGGTACAACATTTGGTTTGCAAGCTTAAGAAATCCATATATTAATTGAAACAAGCCTCATGTTAGTAGCATTTAAAATTTTATGATGTAATCTTTTCCTTTGGTTTTGAAGAGAACATCATGGATCAATGTATATTAGAAGGTTAGTGGGAGCAAAATTTATTTTTTAATCCCATATGTGGATGACATTTTACTTGCAACCAATGATAAAGGTTGCTATATGAGGTGAAACAATTTCTCTCCAAGAATTTTGATATGAAAGATATGAGTGAGATATTTTATGTCATTGGCATTAAGATCTATAGGGAAAGATCTTGAGGCATTTTAGGATTGTCTCAAGAAACTTATGTCAATAAAGTCTTGGAGAGATTTCGAATGAAAGATTATTCACCAAGTGTTGCACCCATATGAAGGGTGACAAGTTCGCTTTGATCCAGTGCCCTAAAAATGAACTTGAATGGAAACAAATGCACAACATTCAATATGCTTCAGCTGTTAGAAGTCTAATGTATGCTCAGATTTGCACAAGGTTTGACATTGCATTTGCAGTAGGAATGTTGGGAAGATATCAGAGTAATCTAGGTTTAGACCACTGAAGAGCTATTAAAAAGGTCATGAGGTATCTTCAAGGGACCAAGGACTACATGTTCATGTATAGACGAACTGATCATTTGGAGGTAGAGGGTTACTTAGATTCGGACTTTGCTAGCTGCATTGATTCTCGAAAATCAACATCAAGATTTATATTTATGTTAGCTAGTGGAACCATATCATGGAGGAGTGTAAAGCAGACTTTGACTGCTACCTCTATTATGGAAGTGGAGTTCGTTGCTTATTTTAAGGCTACATCGCACGATGTATAGTTGAAGAGTTTTATCTCAGGACTAAAGGCATGCCAATTAAGAATTTTAAGGAGCATGTGGTACGAATGAGAATTGGTGCCATAATGTAATTTAGTTGTATGGACAACTATTTGTACAATGAAACTCTTATTTAAGTTATTTGTTTATTTTTCATTTGGGTGTATATATTATTTGACTTTTGAGAAATGATAAAATTTTCTTTTGGACTCTGAATAAACATAGGATTTATTCATTAAGTTATGTTGTCACATTTGAAATAGTGGTAAAAGAATTGAATGTATTGTAATACATGGAAGATAATACTCAATTTTAAAGGATCTATCGCCATGATTCATATATTTGCTTTTTTTTTTTAGTGTTGAGGATCGTGGATTAAAATAAAATTTATAGACCAAGTGAAAGAATGTAGTATCCCATAGATGATGGTCCTATTTTATTTTATTTTATCTGATAATCACTTGTAGATATATCTCATCCACTTGGAGATAACTTTCAACAATATCCATCCACTAATTAATTAAGTGATAACTATATCTCTTTTGAAAAATTAAAAGAGCGTATTTTGATAGGAGTAGGCGGTGAAAGGGAGTTATAAAGTCTCTATAAATAGAGATCCTTTTTGAAGGTTTTTTGACATTACATATCATACGTAGGAAAACCATACGGTAGCCGGAGAGAGATTGGGTCCATGATCAAGAGCAAATCCTGAGGACATACACCATCATTGTGCGATTGTTCATTGAGCACTCAATCAAGATCCTCAGGAGGTAGATCACAAATAAATTCAATGGCTGGAAGTAATACATTGATCCTATTATTATTTCATGATTAATCTATATAATAGCTGTGTAAATTTTAAAATTTTATACATGATGATTTGCATCAAGCGCGATGATTCACCTGCGTATAAGCCCATGCATCTATGGTACAGAATTCATGAGCAAATCCCTTTATACGAATTCATGTGCAAACGAATCATCGCGTTTGATGCAGATTACTCTGCATGGAAGATGATGTAGAAAGAGATTTTTTAAAATGCCATGCATGCCATGGGCCTGCATCATGTACATCACATGGAGTGTCCAATTTGGAAGCCCTCTTTACCGTTGTAATTATTAAAAAAAAAAAAAAGGTATAAAAAGAGGAATCTTGCAAATGTGCAAAATAATGGAGGTACCATTAGCAATTGCACCTGCTCCATTCTTTAATAAGATTCTCATATCCAAAACGACATCAAAATTTAGTTAAAGAATTAAAATGTTGTTTAAGGGCCCAAGCATCCTAAATCTTCTTCAGCGTCTTATATTTAAACGTGAGTCGATCACTTCTAGTAATTTCAAATTTGTTATTTATGCCTTGACCAATTATATGGTGAGGAAAGAGGATCAAGTGCTGATAAAGTCGGGCTGGTCATTAGTGGTGGAAACGCCACAAAAGATATAATTCATAGGAGAAATATTAAATATATGTCCAATACTAAGTGGTCATTGCTAAAGTTTTCACAATTACAAGTTACCACTATGATCATTCATCCAATCCTTGAATGTTGCATTAAACTAGTGAACCAAGTGGTGATCTGATGAGTGATCAAAGAGAGTTCTTTTTAGTTAAATTGTTCAAACTAAGAATAAGAGTCCGTTAAGGCACGGTAAGAAAATTATACTCCATTATCAGCATCAGGCATATTTACAAGTCAAAAAAAAAAAAAAAAAATCATAGATATATTTTTAAAATAATAAATTTTCTATCTAATCTAACCACTTGAATTTATTGAGGATAAAACTGGAACATTATTTTTATAAGCAGCTTAACCAGTTGAGTTCTCCCCAGATTCTCTCTCGTGGCCCTGTCCATGCAAGAGCAATGAGTGAGAGAGAGAGAGAGAGAGAGAGAGAGAGAGCGGGGTTGGTTGGTGAGGTTCTTCACCCAGTCCCTCTCTATTCCCCATGCATGTGAGCATGCATGTACGCATGAGCAAGAGACCTACAATGAAAGATGAATAGAGTGCTAGAGAAGGTGAACAATAATGAAATTAAATACTCTTCGAAATCTATTTCCCCTCTTTTCCCTCAAGCACCCTATGGTAAAAAGTGCCAACTTATCGTAGTAATTCTTTATTTCTTAAAAAATGTCTAAAAATTAAAATTAGAAACAAATAAAATTTTGAAAAAAAAAATTGCACTTCAAATGAAGTAATTTAAAATTATAGCTTATTTATATAGAAATTTTTATGAGAAAGCCTGCCTCAAATAGCCTCTGAGGAGAGAAAAGTTCAAAGAAAGAGAGAGAAAGAACATTTGAAAGACCAGAGGGACATTAAAGTATTTAATTTAGATTATTTTATTATAAAAGAAACTTGGAGTTGGATAGAATTACGCATATTTTGCTTTTGTATGTAATATAATAGGTTACCAATAATGTTTTAAAAAAAAATTGTTTGTTCCAAAAGTATGGATGATTTGGAGAAAAAAATATCTAGAGGGAAAACCATCTCTTTACTCTTTTTTTTATGAGTAATAAAGTGATAATGAGCCACCATTAAGATTAACAAATAAACATCTCTTTTTATATCTTATTTATTTATTTATTATTATTAATGATAGTAATAGTAGAAAATGTTATTATAGCTACTTAGCTATGATGTTTCTATGAATTTATTGAGCTATCACGCAAAATAGTTGGTTTAAATTGCCACTTTTCTTGACTACAAAAGATGGACTCTTCTGTTTATATATCTTAGGTATTCGTTATAAAATCAAAGAATTTTCAAATAATAGTAGTGGCTATTTATAGAGAAGTTTGAAAGAAGGCTTGCATCATAGATAGATAAGTTGCTCTCTTTCAGGAAAAGATTATACTTGATCAACTTAGTTCTCACAGTGCTTCTATCATATTTTATGGTTGTACTCAAACTACTAATCTGGATAATTCATGGGATTGATAAATTAAAAGCTTTCTTATGAAAAAAGAAAAGAATCAGTTAGTGAATTCTATTGCTGAGTCAATTAGGAAGCTATTAGTACGGACAAGAAAGGAGGGCTGAGCATCATAAATTTTAAGAGTATGAAACTTAGGTAGTGTTTGATAGAAAAATATTATCCATGGATAAGTATACGGGATAGAGTTTATCCCCTGGCTATCCCATTGATCATATCAAATGCAAAAAGATAAATCCATAGGATAACTTTTTTTTTACTTATTTGGAGGGATAACCAGCTATTCCTGCATTTTCTAAGGAATAATTGAGGGGATATCCCATGGTTAACCATGGTTAATCATGGACTATCCCTTTGGTTAGCTTTATTCTCAGCTATCCCTTATAGTTATGGTTTTGAGAATAAGAAGGAATATCTCCTGGATATTCCCTTTATTTTCTATTTCAAATACTACCTTATCTTTTTGACCAAATAAGCTTGAAAATATTTAAACAAACGAATTGAAAACCATAATTCTTGGTTGAAATTAGTTTCTAAAGCCTACAACCCGAGATATTTATTTGGAATATGGAGAAGAAACATATTGTAAAGAGCATCTCTAATTCTAAAGATATTTATAAGGATGTACATAGCTGCCTTTTAGTATTATATGACCTTCAAACTTAATAATAGAAAGAATACTAGGTTTTAGGAGGATAGTTAGATAGCTCTCCTTCTCTTGACCCATCTCTTTGAGAATTTGTATAGCTACTATTAAGAAGTATAAGTCAGCGGCTTCAATTTAGAGTCATAAAGTGTGGCAATGAAGAATTTATACGATCCCTTGCAGGTTTTCGGTTATAGGAGGCGGTCGTATCATTCTTCTGAAGACCCATAAAGCTCCTCTCTTGCTCGACGCTCCTCGAAAGTGATTTGACAGCAACAGATTGGCGCACCAGGTAGGAGAGAGATCGGCGATGCTAGTTTGCAGATCCTCATCCTCTTTAATCAAATGATGGATCATAAAAGTAGTGATGACAAAAATCCAAGAAGCTTTCGCTAGTTATATTGGGGGCACCTTCAACGAGCTGAGCAACAGGAGGCCAGCTCTTCGTTCCACCATTACCACTATCTCGGACCATTCAAGCAAAACATCTTGCCACTCTCATCCTACAAATCCAAGCATTGACGGTAGCTGTCCCAAAAGCTCCAGAAGCAACATCTCATGACCACACACAGCGAGCAAAAGCTTTCGCTCTTTCTTTGGTTGCTGCTCAGGCCAGCCATCCTTCATCCCGCCGAGAATCTCCCCGGCAAGAGATCCACCATCATCAAGTTCATCAGCAACTTAAAACTCAGAGAGACACCACTCGCCACCCAAGTAGCCTACTCTCCTACGGACGACGACGCAGGTGGAGGCCCAAGCAAGGGCACCAGCACCTCCACTTCAATCATCTTGATTCCCTAGGGGGTAGACCACCAGCGGACAGAAGTACCCAAATTAGCAGAGGGAAACAAGGGTGCTATAAGAGCTAAGTACACTACACTTAACAGTATTTCTTTCATTGATACTTGAAAATGTCATGCAGGGAAGACCGACTCTGCATCAGCATTCAAGACCAATCTCGCGTTGGCGTCTCAAAGCCCGACTCTAGTCGGCACCTAAAGCCCGATGTACCATCAGTACTAAAGCCCGACTCCAGCTCAGCACTCAAAGCCCGATGTACCATCGGCACTAAAGCCCAACACTAGCTTGGCACCTAAAGCCCGATGTACCATCGGCACTAAAGCTCGACTCTAGCTTGGCACCTAAAGCCCGATGTACCATCGACACTAAGGCCCGACTCCGGTCAGCACTCAAAGCCTGACTCTAGCTCGGCACCTAAAGCCCGATGTACCATCAGTGCTAAAGCCCGACTCAAGCTCGACACTCAAAGCCCGATGTACCATCGGCACTAAAGTCCAACCCTAGCTTAGCACCTAAAGCCCGATGTACCATCAGCACTAAAGCCCGACTCTAGCTTGGCACCTAAAACCCGATGTAACATCGGCACTAAGGCCCGACTCCGATCGGCACTCAAAGCCCGATGTACCATCAGCACTCAAGCCCGACTCTAGTTGGCACCTAAAGCCCGATATACCATCGGCACTCAAGCCCGACTCCGATCGATACTCAAAGACCGATGTACCATCGGCACTCAAGCCCGAGGCCAGCTCGGCACCAAAGACCGAAAACTGAATCCAGCATTGGCAACAAAGATCATCAGCATAAGGAAAAAGACATCTGATGACTCTCGACTCTCAGGTCACCCTTCGGGGTTAAAAGAAACCCAATGACTTCAGCAACTCTCGGGTCACCACTCGGGCTGGCCACAAAACCGCCGAAGCAGTTTTATTGCAGTCACAGCGGTCTATCGGCCTCAGCGGTTCCATTCATCTGCCTTCATAGCCTCATCACAACCTCAACTGCTTCACAGCGGCTCTAACTCTACCTCAACTGCTAATGGCCAATCGAGTAAAACCTTTATCTAAATTATATACCTGCAACATATTACTGGTCACTTTCAGCCATCAAGAAGCCCCAAGATAACTCATAGTTGGGAGAGGCCAACTCTCCAGCTCATAGTTGATGGACACCCACTTTCAAATTTTATGACAAAAGTAGAAAACCCAAAGTCAACTCACAGTTAGGAGAAACAGACTCCCTAACTCACAGTTGACGGGCATCCGCTTCCAGGCTCTGCTCAGGGAGAGGATTACTTGCTGCCAGTCAAGGGTAACCAACTTACCTTCAAACTTTGCTTAAAGTTTTTTGAACAGGCAAAAAGCATGGCTCCAAAAAGCGTGAAGATGTCTACACAAGGCAGCGTAAAAGGAAAGGGGTTTCCCCACCTGGAAGGAATCATAGTTGAAGTTGATAAGAAAGGGCATATGCGAAGGTAAAAAGTCC
>UESW01004565.1:737096-755508 GCA_900491605.1 Calamus simplicifolius | reverse complement strand
CATAATTTCATCTTCAATCCCGAGGCTCTGAAAAATATTGTGAGATTTACATGAGCTCACACTCAATAAGTAAGCCTATAATAATGACATAAAATAGTCATATATCATCTTATCTCTCAAGATATTACAAGTCATAATTTTCATAGAAACTTCCAATTTAAATAACATGCTATCATAATCATGCATATCATTAAGTCAAAATAATCATGGAAGCTTAAAATAAATACCAGAATATGCATGTAAACAAATCCATTATTTATATTTAATCATTGTCATATATTATCATATGTGTCCACGGTCCTGCAATGTCTCCATCAATCTGCACATATCCTCTAGATGTGCGTGGCCTCCACATGCCATATCAATCAGCACACATCCTCTAGATGTGCGTGGCCTCCACATGCCATATCAAAGGAGAACCGCGGCGACACACATAAATATAATTCAAATCCAGTATTTATATTTAATCATTGTTATATTATCATACGTGTCCCACGGCCTGCAATGTCTCCATCAATCTGCACACATCCTCTAGATGTGCGTGGCCTCCACATGCCATATCAATCAGCATACATCCTCTAGATGTGCATGGCCTCCACATGCCATATCAAAGGAAGAACCGCGGCGACACACATAAATAATTCAAATCCACTGTTTATATTTAATCATTGTATATATATCATACGTGTCCCACGGCCCTGCAATGTCTCCATCAATCTGCACACATCCTCTAGATGTGCGTGGCCTCCACATGCCATATCAAAGGAGAACCGCGGTGACACATATAAATATAATTCAAATCATTTTACACATGCATGTCACATATTATGCGTCATCATAAGCATAATTTTCTCATAACACATAAATAGTGGTTTGTACATTTTAACCATTGCATATAATTAATTCACTTTGTAAATAATATCAACTAGTATAGCAAATATGCAATAATACACATGGTACAGCTTACCAATTTACAAAATAATCAATAAAACTCTATTTCATAATATGCATAAAACTATAAATACAACCATTTATAATTTATAAAATTATTATATTTGGCTTACTTACCACAATACACAAATCCCAAACTGAAAACCAGCTATTTGGACATCTGGGTACCATGAGAGGATTCACAATCCAAAATCAAATCAAGAGCATAGTCAAGTAAGGAACTTGGCTGCTTAACCCACAAAGGTTGAAGTCATCTTGTATGTATTCGTCATCAACTTCACAAAAGACACATTCCCTCGTAGATCACAGAACCATGAAATCCAAGATGTGTCTTCACCATCAGAACCACTAACTTCTGACCCTTCACTGTTTGTTTCATATTCTCCATCAGAGCATTGTTCTTAGAAGCTGCTCCTAGTAGTGATCCAGCTGCTTCCCTGCAGTAGGGATAGCCCGAGGAGCCGCTCCATCTCCCCCATTCATCAACCCCCTCGAAGTCGACGGCGATGACTTCTCCAGGTGCTTGTCAAGAGCATCATTGATCCGCTTGCAATCGAAGGCATCGATCTCCGACTTCAACCCGCTCACTCCTCGACCCCTGTACATATCTTCCACCCCTCTACACCCTCTCGATCCGTCGGACCAGCTCAATCGACTCAACCCAGCATCCCAATATTCTTGGAGAGTAGGAGAGAGAGGCAGTGCTCTCCGATTCGAGGGCTCCAATGGCCAAGGCGATTGCAAGAGAAGAAGAAGAAGACAGCGAGCGAGGGAGGGAAAATGGTGATATGGAAATCTGGAAGGATGCTATATGGTTTTTGGACACTACATCTGCCCAGTAACCAACCAATCAAAGCATACTTCTAGGTTAGTGCTTGAGAACTTAATCTGCTAGCAAAATTATGCTGTGAGGATTGTAACGCCTACCATCACATGGTGTTTACTATACACGCAGGCTGAAGGCGAAGGCTGCTACGCCGCCTCCTCAGCTCAATGATGGGGACTCTGAGGAATGGCGTGATTAAATCTTTCTTCCTTCTCTCCTTCTTCTCTATAAATCCTATAGTCTTTCCATTCTCTTCAACCCATCGGATGCCGCCGGACCTCCGTCGGTGCCTCCTACAATCCACAACAACTTAATCGTTCCTCTTTCTCTTGATCTGCTCTCTCTCTCTCTCTCTCTCGTAGGCATTAGGAGGATGGCAAAGGATTTCCTAGAGGAGGTGAGTGCCCGGTTGAAGGGGGGGGAGTCACCCTCCATCTCCCTATAAACCTCACGCGACGCCTCGTACAAAGACTCCAGAAACCCATTCGTTACGCGGAATTGAAAACTTAACCATCACATGTAACCGTAGGAATCCCAAGCGTCACCCGTCCCAGGAATCCTACGCTAAATCTCACGAACCAGGTAATTAAGATCCCGGGGGTTACAACTGGCATATTTAACTTGTTCCATTGCCTCTCCAAACACCTTGCATCCATTCCTCTGTGAAAAGAGACCTTAAACATTAAAACAGAATCCTTTGGCATAGCTACATGCTGTTATGGATGGAGATTAATTTCATCGAGAGGAAGCTCCAAATTAGAGTTCACGAAGGAGTTGGCAAATCAGTCATTATCCAAAAGTAACAAACAAAGATTTGGATAGATTTTGGGGAGTTAGTTGAGAATGGTTTTTGTCATTATCCAAAAGTAACAAACATAAGATTTGGATAGATTTTAGGGAGTTAGTTGAGGATGTTTTGGCCATTATCCAAAGTCGGGAGCTTTTGGAGGAGGATTTGAGGCGTCATCTGCAACCGCCAGCTACAAAAATCTCGTGTGGGAGTTACGAACGTGTGAAATAAATTGGAGGCTTGGTGAGGACCTCTGTGTGCTACAGAGAGAGAAAAAAATTGTGAGATCACAAGAGTTTCTGAGAGAGAGAGTTTTGAGGGCTTGTACAGATTCAACTCTTAGTGAAGCCTTGCAGATCCTGTGCCGCAACTCTTAGTGAAGCCTTGCAGATCCTGTGCCGCCGTGGACGTAGCTCAGTTTGGGTGAACCATGTAAAATCCTCGTCTCTCGCTGTTTTCTTTTAGATTTTGGTTCCTATTATTATTCTGTGTTTTTTATTGATTTTATCGCAACTACGTGCTTGGCCGTACTAATAGCGATCATATTAGAGAAATATTTGTTGTATTCCCTATCAAATTAATATCAGAGCTTGGTTTTCTTCATATTATTACGGTCGGACAAATCAACAAAGAGATGGCAGAAGACAAGATCAAAATCGAGAAATTCAATGGTCAAAATTTTGGATGGTGGAGGATGCAAATTGAGGACTACCTATATCAGAAGGATCTTTACCTTCCATTAGAGGGAAAGAAGCCGGATTCAATGAGCGACTCAGATTGGATGATTCTGGATAGGAAAGCCCTGGCCACGATCAGATTGTCATTGACACCTCAAGTGGCGTATAATATTGCAAAGGAAAAGACCACCATGGATATGATGACCGCTTTAACAAAGCTGTATGAAAAACCTTCCACCTCAAACAAGATATTTCTCATGAAAAAGCTCTTCAATTTGAAGATGGCTGAGAATAGTTCAGTGACGGAGCATCTGAACGAGTTCAACTCGATGATTAATCAATTGGAGTCGGTCTCTGTTGTTTTTGATGATTCATTCAGGGCGCTCTTTTCTTATGTTCCTTGCCAGAGAGTTGGGACAATCTTGTGATGACAGTCAGCAACTCGGTATCAGGTATTCTTACATTCAATGATGCAGTTAGTTGTATATTGAATGATGAGATGAGAAGAAAGGCTGTGGTGGGACTTCTACAAGTACTGCACTCATGGTGGATACCAGAGGAAGATCACAGGAGAGGAAGAAGTCAGAGAAAGGCCATCCAAGAGTAGAGGAAAGTCCAAAGGGAGATTTCCCATGAAGTGTTGGAACTGCGGGAAGAAAGGTCACATGAGCAAGGATTGTTGGGGTAAGAAGAAGGAAAAAGGTGCAGAGAGCAAGATAGAAGGTCAGGAAGCAAATGTTGTGAGTACTATTGAGTGGAATTTTGAGGATGTGTGCCTGTCAGCCTGCGATGGGGCAAACTCAGATCTGTGGTTTGTAGACTCAGGGGCTTCTTACCATTGCAGCTCAAAGAGACACCTATTTTCAGATTTTGTCCAAGGAGATTTTGGTCATGTCACAGTTGGCAATGGATAGCAGTGCAGAATTATTGGTAGAGGAACAATTGTACTGAAGCCAGTGACAAGCGGAGAATTGAGACTTGCACAAGTCAGATACATCCCAGAGTTAAAGAAAAACCTAATTTCTATCAGTCAGCTTGATGTTGAGGGTTATGTAGCCGTTTTTGGTAATTCTCAGTGGAAAATTACTAAAGGGTCTATGGTTGTTGTCAAAGGGAAGTGGACAGCACTCTCTACTTCTTGGCAGACAGTGAGAGTTCAGTTTCAGTGGCAGCAGGAGACACGGGTACAGTGACTACATTATGGCACAGGAGGCTCGGTCATCTTAGTGAGAAGAACTTAAATATTCTACACAGGAGAGAGCTTCTACCTGGGCTAAAGAAGGTGAATCTAGAGTTTTGTGAAGGTGTATCTATGGTAAGCAGAAAACAGTGAGTTTTCAGTTAGCAAGAACTCAGAAGAAGACTGAAAGGCTGGAGTTGGTTCATTCAGATGTCTGGGGTCCAGCACCAGTGGCATCATATGCGGGCAATAAGTACTTTGTCACGTTTATAGATGATTTCAGCAGGAAAGTCTGGGTGTTTGCTATGAAGGAAAAGTCTGAGGTCTTTGGCATCTTCAAAAGATGGAGAGTCATGTGTGAAAGCCAGACTGGAGCAAGTCTCAAGTGTCTCAAGACAGATAACGGTGGCGAATACTGCAGTAGAGAGTTTGATGTCTACTGCGCAGAGCATGGAATCAGAAGGATCAAGACCATCCCAGGGACACAGAGCAGAATGGTGTGGCAGAAAGAATGAACATGACATTCTTGAGAGAGAGAGGAGTATGAGGTTTGACTCAGGTCTACCTACATATTTTTGGGCGGCAGCACTGGACACCGCAGTGTATTTGATCAACAGGAGTCCATCCAGTGCATTGGATGGTGGGATTCCAGAGGAGGTTTGGACAGGAAAACAGGTAAAACTTTCTTTTCTTAAAGTATTTGGCTGCATTGCTTATTCTCTGATTGAGAAAGAGAAGAGGAGTAAGTTAGACTCCAAGTCTACAAAGTGTGTTTTCATTGGATACGGTGGCGATGAGTATGGCTACAAGCTCTGGGATTTCCAGAACAATAAGATCATTCGAAGCAGGAATGTGGTATTTGATGAAGAGCATACTTACAAAGACAGGAAGGATGCAGTGGAAGAAAAGAAACAGGAGTTTATAGAACTCGATCCTGTCAGAGATGGAGAAATTCCCCGAGTGCAAACTGAAGATGGAAACTTCGAGGATGTGGAGGAGGAAGATGTGGTTGGAACAGATAGCCACATGCATACATCGGTACCTCAGCCGGTGTCCCCATAGTTGAGGAGGACCACGAGGGTTACTAGGCCATCACAGAGGTATTCTGCTAATGATTATGTTTTGTACACAGATTCTGGAGAGCCAGAATGTTTTGTTGAAGCCATGCAGGATGAAGCTAAGGTCAAGTTGGAGTTGGCTATGAAAGAGGAGATGGACTCTTTAAAGCAAAACAAGACTTGGGATCTTGTGAAGTTACCCGCTGGCAAGAAAGCTCTGTTCAACAAATGGGTGTACAAGATGAAGAATGAGGTCGATGGTACCAAGAGATACAAGGCAAGGTTAGTTGTCAAGGGTTATGCACAGAAAGAGGGAATTGACTTCCAGGAGATCTTTTCCCCAATAGTCAAGATGACATCCATCAGGGTGATTCTGAGCATGGTAGCAGTGGAGGATCTTCATCTAGAGCAGTTAGATGTGAAGACAGCATTTCTTTATGGAGATTTGGAAGAGGAGCTGTACATGCACCAGCCAGAAGGTTTCCAGGTCAAGGAAAAGGATGACATAGTCTGCAGATTGAAGAAAAGTTTGTATGGTCTGAAGCAGGCTCCGCGGCAATGGTACCTCAAGTTTGACAGTTTCATGCTAGAAAAAGGCTTCACCAGATGCCAGTCATATCATTGTGTGTACTTTTAGAGGTACATTACAAATGAGTTTATTATTTTATCCTTGTATGTAGATGATATGCTTGTAGCAGGTTCCACTATAAGGAAGATAGAAGAGCTCAAAAAACTGATGGCAAAGAAGTTCTCAATGAAGGATTTGGGAGAGGCGAAGCAGATTCTTGGTATGAGGATCAACATATATAGGAAGCAATGGAAGCTGTGGCTATCTCAGGAGGACTATGTAGAGAAGGTACTGAGACATGTAGAGAAGGTACTGAAGAGGTTCCATATAGAGAATGCAAAGGCAGTGTCAACACCTTTGGCAGTACACTTCAAGCTCAGCAAGCAATTGTGTCCAACAACTCAGAAGGCAAGGGATGAGATGATTAGAGTTCCATATGCCTTAGCCGTGGGAAGTCTAATGTATGCAATGGTTTGCACAAGACTAGATATCGCATAAGCAGTGGGAGCAGTCAGCAGGTACATGCAGAATCCAGGCAAGGAGCACTGGAATGCAGTGAAGTGGATCTTAAGATATCTCAGGGGTACATCAACTTACAATTTGTGCTATGAAGGTGATAGTCTTCAAGTACAGGGATTTGTAGATGCTGATCACTCTGGTGACAGAGACAGTGGGAGGAGAACCACTGGTTATGTTTTCACTGTCGGTGATACAGCAGTGAGCTAAGTATCTCAGTTGCAGAAGATAGTGGCATTGTCAACTACAGAAGCTGAGTATGTGGCGATCACTGAAGTTAGTAAAGAGATGATCTGATTACAGAGGTTGATGAAGGAGCTCGGCAAGGAGCACAAGTGTAATACATTATGGAGCGACAGCCAGAGCGCAGTTCACTTGGCAAGGAATCTAGCATTTCATGCAAGAACCAAGCACATTCAGCTTAGGTATCATTTCATACGCAGTGCATTGGATGAGGAGCAGTTGAAGCTGGAGAAAATTGATGGAGCTAAAAACCCTGCAGATATGTTCACTAAGGTTGTGAGCATAGACAAGTTGAGTCTCTATTGCAACTTGGTGAAGCTTTCCAAGAGATAGATTAAAAGAGCGCGGCACAGAGAAAGAAGGTAGATCTAAGAGTGATGTCATTAATCTCCAAGTGGGAGATTGTAATGGATGGAGATTAATTTCATCAAGAGGAAGCCCCAAATCAGAGTTCATGAAGGAGTTGGCAAATCAGTTATTATCCAAAAGTAACAAACATGAGATTTGGATAGATTTTGGGGAGTTAGTTGAGGATGGTTTTTGTCATTATCCAAAAGTAACAAATATAAGATTTGGATAGATTTTGGGGGGTTAGTTGAGGATGTGTTGGCCATTATCCAAAGTGACCATAGGGAGCTTTTGGAGGAGGATTTAAGGCGTCATCTCAGCTGCAACCGCCAGCCACAAAAATCTCGTGTGGGAGTTACGAACGTGTGAAATAAATTGAAGGCTCGGTGAGGACCTCTGTGTGCTGCAGAGAGAGAGAGAAAAAAAATTATGAGATCACAAGAGTTTCTGAGAGAGAGAGTTTTGAGGGCTTGTACCTGATTCAACTCTTAGTGAAGCCTTGCAGATCCTGTGTTGCTGTGGATGTAGCCCAGTTTGGGTGAACCACGTAAAATCCTCGTCTCTAGCTGTTTTCTTTTAGATTTTGGTTCCTATTATTATTCTGTATTTTTTTTTTATTTTATCGCAACTGCGTGCTTGGCTGAACTAATAGCGATCATATTAGAGGAATATTTGTTGTATTCCCTATCACATGCAGCCATAAGATAGCCTTAATGTGAGAGTCTTGCTAAATTTCACGTTGGACATCAACCAAACCCAAAATTTAGCCAATAACTGGCCTGAAATCCATTTAGTGATAAATCGTAACCGCAGCAATTATTCATTAGATTAGCAGTAGATTTATAACGATCCACCAAATTCAAATCAAGATATATTGTATTTCATAAAAATTAGAACCGCAAATAGGCCGTGTCAACTGAAAAAACCTGGTTATTTTTTATACCAATGGGTCATATCTAGGTCTACACCATAGCCTATTTATATTTAAGGAACTGAGTTAGCCAAGGGCATAATCTTCCTGCTCAAATTTGCTCGGCCAAACGCAACTTATTCGGCTCCCATGACTGAAATTTCTTACCTCGGTCTGTCTGTGTTTGTAGGTTGGATGTCAAGGGTATTTATTTTCAGGTAAAAGACTCAATTAATGTGTTTACATTAAAAAGGGGGTCAATTAATGCCAATCATATCAATGTAAACTGCATGAATGGTTGCATTAATTCCGCATTAGTATCATTTTTTTCAGTCAACTTAACTTCTTGTTCATTTTAAATCGGAGGAGGATTTAATGTTTTGTGTCCTTTACACTCAGGCCAAAACCTAGATTCAGACCAACTAGAATCAGAGTAGGAAAAGTTTTGGTACATCACCCCGGTGCAGGCCACCTCTTGGTGCATCATGGCTTGCATTAGATGCAGCGATTCGTCTGTATACGAATCTGCGCATCAGCGATGCGAGACTCACGAGCGGGCCTCCAGCATGAACCCGCGTACAGGCGAATCACCATGCTCGGTGCAGGGGCATGGGGCAGTGTACAAAGACTTTTCTATCAGAGTATATTGGGAGAGGTTTGGATGATGTACTAATAGACTCAGCCCAGCATAGCCCAGCCCAATTGATCTAATGGGTATTTTATAAAGCCCACCAGCCCGTCCCAGCTAGCCAACAAGTTAGGGCAAGTACAAACTCTAAGACCCAAAGGGGCTGCTTGAAGTGAATATTCTCGTGCAGTTGTCTAAAATTTTGACGTTTAAAATACAGCAAATTAGAGCAAGTAAGAACTCAAGACCCAAAGGAACTGATTGAAGTGAATATTCTCGTGCAGCCATCTAAAATTTTGGCATTTAGGATATAGCGAATTATACCTAAAAAATTATCTGTTCATAATTTTAAAAATAAAAAATTAATAAGAAAAGATGTGTTAATCTTTAATTTCTAAAAAAGCTTTTGTTTACAAAAATAAAAGATTTTCATGAAAGTTTGATCCTCCTAATTACTTCAAACAATTTAAAAGGAAATGAGAGACAGCCACTCTGCTAAAAGATTTGCCAAGAAAATGATAGAAACCAGTGCACTCTAACGCTCAAGCTTTTTTTTCTAAGCGTCCGATTATATCAAGCCCGGAGCAGTGTCCGGCACCTTGAGCTCTGCTTGGGTGAGACAAGATGGGTACAGGTTAGGCGCCTGAAGGAGGCAAGGAGCTCCTTCCATCCAAGGGTGCGTTTTGGTGTGAGGTTAAAAAGTTAAGGGCGTCAAGTTACGAAAGTAACATATATATATATATATATATATATATATATATATAAAATATAATAATAATAATGTAATTTTTTCTTAATTATCATGTGTGATTATATCTAATAGTGAAATATTATAATATTGTAAATATAGCTATTAATTATGTTTGTAATAAAGTTAAAATATATAAAATATATTATTAATTATTATTAATGAAAAAAAGATGAGATATGAGAGGATGCTCAATTATTTAATATTTATTAGTTTGATTTTTTTTTTCATCTTTTTAATAATTTTTATCTTTAATTCTGTTAACCACTGTTAACTTGTTTCGGTGGGTTAATAGTTTAGGAAGTGAATGAAAAAAAATCAAAAAATCAAAAATCAAAATTTCAGATCAAAATCGTCAAGGGATGAAAAGTTACTGTTGAAATTATTATTTAATTATAAAGAAAGAAGATAAATAATAAAAGTGGGCACAAGGCACGTACATGTGACATATATTTAAATAAGTTTCAAAGGGATATATTGTTTGAAAGGATATGTCATGATTCAAAAGGATGATTCAAAAGGATATATTACTCGAAAGGGATACGTCCTTTCATAAAAATGTACTTTTCAAAATCAACCGTTATAATTCAAATGGATATATCACTTAAGAGGATATATATGTTATGATTCAAACGGATAGATCACTTGAAAGGGATATGTCCTTTCATGAAAAAGGTGCCTTTGTGTCTATAAAACTAACGACAGATAGAACTGAGAGTATTGAATATCTGTCATCTTATCTCTTCTTCAGAAATACTGAAATACTGTGTTCTGATTCCTTAGAGATTTTTCACTATTGCTTCGGTGCAAATTTTCTCAAGGCTTGTCATATCCTAAAAGCTATTTGCAACAATTAATCCCATAAGCAACTCTGAAGAGAGGGGGAGGGAAAATAACGCTTTAAGGAAAGCGTATACATACGTGTTTCAAGTTTTCTCTTATCCCCAAAATTTCAGTCTTATCCAAAACAAAAAGGAAAAGATTATCTCCTTCCCAACAATCTTAAAGCGTTATCTGTGGTTATGGAGATTGATACTGCAAACACCACCACCAAAGTGATGAATCAAGACCTTGTTCGTTTGGATCATTTTGATGGGACTAATTTTACTCGCTGGCAAGATAAATTGAAGTTTCTGTTGACAGCCCTGAAGATTTTCTATGTTCTTGATTCTGATCTTGAAGCAATTCCAGAACCTTCTGACAAGGACTCTGAAGAGAGAAAGGCAGCACGTAAGAAATGACAAGAGGATGAACTCATATGTCGTGATCATATTTGAATGCCCTATCAGATCGTCTCTATGATCTATACACTGATAATCCATCTGCAAGAGATATCTAGAAAGCACTAGAATTCAAATATAAGGCTGAGGAGGAAGGTACAAAGAAATTTCTTATCTCTAAATATTTTGATTTCAAAATGCTTGATGATAAACCTATTTTGCCTCAAGTACATGAATTGCAAGTGATTGTGAACAAACTAGGGTTGTGAAGATTGAACTTCCTGAATCTTTCCAAGTTGGTGCCATTATAGCAAAATTACCTTCTTCCTGGAAAGGCTACAGAAAAAGTTACTTCATAATTCTGAAGATTTTTCTTTGGAAAATATTCAGAAACACCTACGAATCGAAGAGGAATCGAGGGAAAGAGATAAGAATGAAAATTCTTATGAAGGCCTTACTAAGGCAAATGCAGTGAGTAAGCTCTCACAGGCCAATAAAGGCAACCAAAATAAAGGAAATTTTCTGGGTCCTAAAAAGGATCAAGGAAAGTTCAAGAAATTTAAAAACCAAAAGATGACCAAGGGAGCATGCTTTGTCTGTGGCAAATCTGGGCATTATGCTCGTGATTGCAGGTTTAAGAAGAAAGCTAACCAAGAGGCAAAGGTGAACTCGTGAAGGACAATGAAGAGATTATTGCTACTGTGAGTGAGATTAACACTGTTCAAGGCAAGATTCCTGGCTGGTGGTATGATACGTGTGCCACAGTCCATGTTTGTTATGATAGGTCACTGTTTAAAACCTATCATGAAGAAATTGATGGACATGAGATTCAAATGGGAAATGAAGGCCGATCCAAGGTGTTAGGCAAAGGAATTGTGAAACTTTTCTTCACTTCTGGAAAGAAAGTTATCTTGACTAATGTTCGTCATGTCCCTGATATGAATAGGAATCTAGCTAGTGGGGATCTTTTGGGAAAACCTAGAATAAAATCAGTGTATGAAGCGGGAAAACTAATTTTATCCCGTAATGGTGTCTTTGTTGGAAAAGGCTATTCATGTGATGGAATTGTCAAATTATGTATTGCTGACAATGCTATTAATAATAATGATGCTTCTGCTTATATGGTTGATTCTGTTTCTTTATGGCATGGTAGATTAGCACATGTAGGAATTAGCACTATGAAGAGAATGATTAAATGTGGTTTAATTTCCTGTGATAATGTTGATAAATTTGAAAAATATGAAAAATGTGTTAAATCAAAGATGGTAAAGAAACCTTTTAGTAATGTTGAAAGAAAATCTCAATTATTAGATCTCATACATTCAGATATATGCGAACTAAATGGTATGTTAACTAGAGGTGGTAATAGATATTTTATCACATTTATAGATGATTGCTCAAGATTTACTTATGTTTATTTATTGAAACAT
The DNA here is from genome assembly GCA_900491605.1 of Calamus simplicifolius. Taxonomy (NCBI): domain Eukaryota; kingdom Viridiplantae; phylum Streptophyta; class Magnoliopsida; order Arecales; family Arecaceae; genus Calamus; species Calamus simplicifolius. Next base: position 743,415 of record UESW01004565.1, on the reverse strand, counting down.
AAAGATGAGGCTTTTAAAATGTTTAAAGTTTATAAAGCTGAAGTAGAAAATCAATTAAGAAGAAAAATCAAAGTTCTTAGAAGTGATAGAGGAGGAGAATATTTTTCAAACGATTTTAATATATTTTGTGAAGAAAATGGTATTATTCATGAATGTTCTGCACCTCGAATACCTGAACAAAATGGTTTGGCTGAAAGAAAAAATAGAACTTTTCTTGAAATGATTAATGTAATGTTATTAAATGCTAAATTATCATTCAATTTATGGGGTGAAGCTCTCCTTGCTGCTTGTCATATTCTTAATAGAATTCTTTAAAAAGAAATAAAATTTCTCCTTATGGAAAGGAAAAAAACCCAATATAGGGTATTTCAAAGTGTGGGGGTGTCTTGCATATTACAAAAATAATGATCCCAAACGGACCAAGTTGGGTCCAAGAGGAATTAGATGTGCTTTTGTAGGTTATTATATAAATAGCAAGGCATATAGACTCTTAAATTTAGAGTCTAATGTAATAATAGAATCCAGATATATGAAATTTTTTGAGCATTTATTAATTTCAAAAATAAATCTCAAACTCTTATTAGTGGAGGATCACAATTGAAGATATATTCTAAGACTGAAGATCAACAACCTAGTGAACCTCGTAAAAGCAAAAGAATACGGAAAGCAACAGAATTAGGACATGCTGAGATTGACTCTCAACTTATCTCCTTTTACTTAGTAGAAGGAAATAGAAAAAAAGTCATGAGAACAACTCCTTTTGTTCTTCAAGTTGAAGATGATCCTAAAACTTACAAAGAAGCTATGTATTCTAGAGATGCTGCTTTTTGGAAAGATGCTATAAATGATGAAATGGATTCTATTATATCAAACCACACTTGGGAACTTATTGATTTACCCCATGGTTCTAAACCCATTGGTTGTAAGTGGGTGTTTAGAAGAAAGTATCATACTAATGGAACTCTTCACACTTTTAAGGCTAGATTAGTAGCAAAGGGGTTTCAACAAAAGGAAGGAATTGATTATTTTGATATATATGCTCCGGTAGCAAGAATAACTTCCATTAGAATTTTATTTGCTTTAGCATCAATCCATGATCTTCATGTTCATCAAATGGATGTTAAAACTGCATTTTTAAATGGTAATCTTAATGAAGAAGTTTACATGGAACAGTAGAAGGCTTCATCTTGCCTGAAAATGAACATAAAGTGTGTAAGCTTGTTAAATCACTATATGGTTTAAAACAAGCACCCAAATAGTGGCATGAAAATTTGAATTTGCTATTCTTTCAAATGGTTTTGTTCATAATATTGCAGATAAATGTTTTTATACAAAAGCATGTGATGAATATGTGATATTTGTTTGTTTATATATTGATGATATGTTAATAGTGAGCAATGACATGAGAGGTGTAATAGAAACAAAGAGGTTTCTATCTTCCACATTCAAAATGAAGGATCTTGGACATGTGGATACCATTCTAGGTATCAAAATAACTAAAGATAGTGGGGGTTATTTTTTGAGCCAAACACATTATATAGAGAAAGTGTTGAACAAATTCAACCACTTAAAATTAAGGAAGCTAGTACCCCGATTGATCCAAGTATCAAGCTTCTAAAGAATGATGGAAGAGTTGTAGCTCAAATTGAATATGCCAGTGCTATTGGTAGTCTTATGTATGCGGCTCAATGTACAAGACCAGATATAGCATTTGCTGTTAGTAAATTAAGTAGATTTACTAGCAACCCAAGTTATGAGCATTGGAAGGTCATTGAGAGAGTTCTTGGTTATCTTAAGAAAAACAAGAATCTTGGTCTATTATACTCAAAATTCCTGCTGTATTGGAAGGATATACCGATGCAAGTTGGATATCAAGGGTGGGAGATAATAAATCTACCACTGGTTGGGTGTTTATACTAGCGGGTGGTGCAATATCTTGGAAATCCAAGAAAAAACTTGCATTACACACTCAACAATGGAGTCAGAGTTTGTGGCTCTGGCTTCAGCAGGACATGAGGCTGAGTGGTTAAGGGATCTTCTATTGGAAATCCCATTGGCTTGTGAGAATATTTCAACCATATCGATACATTGTGATAGCCAAGCCACTTTAGCCAGAGCGTACAGCGAAGTGTACAATGGAAAGTCTAGACATATTAGTCTAAGACATGATTATATAAGGAATCTAATTAAAGATTGAATTATCTCTCTTACTTTTGTAAAATCAAGTAAGAACTTAGCGGATCCGTTTACTAAGCCTTTGGCCAAAGACTTAGTGAAATCAACATCTAGAGAGATGGGGCTAAAACTCCTAAGTTAAAACGTATATATTATCAATGATGGCAACTCAACCTAATATTAGTCAATCATTAGTTATTAGGTTCAATGAGAAAAAAAATTATTGATAAATAGAGAAATATCAGCACTAATAAATAAGCCCTATCTAAGATGTAAAGTGCTGAAGTAATGTTACAGTTTGAGGGTTGAGTTAATCAAAAAAACTTTAATGAATTTCAGTCTATTTAAGACAAGTATCTTAAATGCAACAAAGATACTTGAAGAAATTCACCTATATGAACTTAGAGACGGTGCCGTCTCAAGGAGATTTGGAGTTTTTTCTTTCTCTGAAAAGTTCATAAATCAGGATGAGCACATGGCCATAACAGTGCCAAGTGAGTTTGGTGTGGAATTTATGAACACAAGAGTTTTTGTGTGTATATATCACCGTTTTTGTCACTAAAAATAATAGGTTCAAAGCTTTTATGCTACTTAGGATTTCGACAAAGACTTGTGGTACATGCACTAAGGTAAAGTTCAAATCTAACGATACTTTACTGTATTAATATAAACGTTTCTTTTCTGAAATATTTCTTTATATTTGAACAAGTGGGGGATTGTTGGAATTATTGTTCAATTATAAAGAAAGAAGATAAATAATAAAAGTGGGCACAAGGCACGTGCATGTGACATATATTTAAATAAGTTTCAAACGGATATATTGTTTGAAAGGATATGTCATGATTCAAAAGGATGATTCAAAAGGATATATCACTCGAAAGGGATACGTCTTTCATGAAAATGTGCTTTTCAAAATCAACCGTTATAATTCAAACGGATATATCACTTAAAAGGATATATATGTTATGATTCAAACGGATAGATCACTTGAAAGGGATACGTCCTTTCATGAAAAAAGTGCCTTTGTGTCTATAAAACTAACGACAGATAGAACTGAGAGTATTGAATATCTGTCATCTTATCTCTTCTCCAGAAATACTGAAATACTGTGTTCTGATTCCTTAGAGATTTTTCACTGTTGCTTCGGTGCAAATTCTCTCAAGACTTGTCATATCCTAAAAGCTATTTGCAAGAATTAATCCCATAAGCAACTCTGAAGAAGGGGGAGGGCAAATAACGCTTTAAGGAAAGCGTATACATACGTGTTTAAGTCTTCTCTTATCCCAAAAATTTTAGTTTATTCAAAAAAAAAAAAAAATTATCTTCTTCCCAACAGTTGCAAGGCATTACTTTACGAAAGTTATAAGGTATTATTCATCACCCTTGACGCATACCAAACATACACTAAAAGAAATAAAAAGAGAGATAGAACGAGAGATTGGATTGGTACGTCTATTCAGTCCTGTCGCACTACCTTGCGCCACAAGCACCATTAGGTTCAAGGTTAATGTGACAAGTTTATGTGACACAAGTTATCTTCTATGCGATCAGACTATATATTAAATTAACCGAAGCCGGGCACTAGAGCAAAAAAATTTGGTTTGAGAGAGGCTCAAAACGCTCGACCTCCTTGGTATGGTACCCTTCTTAATATTAGAACTACTCCAGTAAAAGACATTATTAATCTTTGATGGCATATATATCTGGACGTCCAATTAGTGGAATAAAGAAAACAACCAAGGACCTTTGCGTAATTGAAGTGTCACGTAATGGGCCAAACCCAAGTAAGTTTTTATAAAGCTGGACTAAGCTTTATTAAATTTTTCGGGGGAAAAAACAAGGGGATAAAATTTATTGGGTTCTCACTTGGCCCAAATATAAGAAGCCTTAAACCAAGAATTGATTATTAGATTCGTTGCTAGGGGAAAAAAAAAAAAAAATCATTTGATTCCATAGGCAAAGAGATGTGACTGCTCCCTTTCATTCTCAAGGTAAAAATAAGGCCAAACTTATCTTGCACTTTCGGCATAGAGATGTGACTGCTATATTTCATTCCCAAGAGAAAATGAGGCCAGGTTATCTTGAACTATCGGTTGTAGATGAATGTCAATAGTTCTCACACCGCATACCCATTGACGAAGTTGTAGCTTAGATGGTGGAGCACGTCTTCCCACTGATTTATGCATGTGCCTATGTGTGTATCCGTGATAGAGATATATTCAAACCTAGAATGTTAATGGTTCCTATATCTTTTAATGGTTGGTCTCTATACGCTGTAACGTAGACAGTGGAGTATTTCTCCTATCGATTTGTGCATGTGCTTGCAAAAGAAAAGAAGAAAGAACAAAAGAGATCCAAGTTTTCCTTTGAGAATACTTTCCAACACTCAAAGTTAAATCAGACAAACATAATAAGACTTAAAGTTCCTTAAATCATGCTCTAGGTTTTAGAGCTTAAGTTTGGAGTTAGTTTACCTATAAGGTATAGAACTACTTTTCTAAATGTTTTAGAAGAGTTCTCTTTGAATTGGACAACTTGGATGAGTTAGATCCTTAACTAGGAAAGCATCTTTTATGAAGTCATTCTTGAATAAGGTTACAAAATCCCTTCCAAATAGGATAATAGACTCCTACTCAAATTGATTATCATCTTTGATGGGATTTTCCTAGATTGATCGGCGACTTGATAAAAACTTCTCTTGCTTAGGGCTTTCTTCTTTAAGAAGATATGTGTAGTAATATGGTTGGCAACATCATGCCACCTTCTAATGATCTATTATGTATTGTTATAAGTTGACCTACATCACCATAAGTTGGTTTATTGTCGCTATAATTTGATCTACTAGCATAGCTCATACTACATAACTTATCCCTTATTTTCATAATTAAGCTTAAGTCCATGTTCAAATCATGAAAGAATCTTGATTGGATTGTGACAGGCTTACCTTGGTCTTCTTTTGCTAAACTGCCCACCTATCTATATTAGGTACAAGTTAGCTTAGATTGAGCTTACAACACTCATAGGAATTGATAAATTATGGAGTTTAGACAATCTCAAAGTGGTAGTATGCTACCACTGGGCATGACCTATGATTTGGTGCCACATAGTGTTTTGAGCTAGACAAACTTTTATGGTGATTCTCTGCTTTAAAGCACCTCTAGTCTGATCTAAAGAAGAAGCTCTACTCAAGGACTGACTGATTTAAAGACCTCTGCTCGAAAGACCTTCAATTTAAAAGATGTGTTTTTTCCTTTTCTTTACTTTGTACTCAGTTTTGTCCAATTTTATTTAGTTATGAGCTGATCTTTTGTAATAAACTTGGTGAATGAATGAAACTTATAGTTTTTAAAACTTCATTGGTCTTCTTTAGTACTCTTTTGACTTTATCAGGACCTAAAATCTTTCTTCAAAAAGTAATGAAGTGCATTAAGTCGCCTTCCTATAAAGATCAGTCCAGTGGTCTATAGCATTTGGGCCTCTACTTTGCTCAAAGGCTTTTGGTCATCTTTGATGAGTCATCATTTCTTTGATTTAATGGACTTAAGCACCTTTTTACATTTTTTTTAAGTCTTTAGGTCAAAGCTTGGAACTTTAAAGAAAGTTTTTGCCTATCAAGGTTAGCCAGAGAGCAATTGAAGATTATTCCTTTTGGAAATAAGTCTCTTAGGTCAAGGCTTCACACTTTGGAATAGGTCTTCACTAATATAAGTTAGCCTTGGGGGTAATTGAAAATCATTCCTAGAACAAGTTTTTAGATTAAAACTTGAGATTTTGAAGCAGGTCTTCACTGATTTAGGACTACTTTGAGAGTAGTTGAAGATTACTCTTAGGTTGCGTTTGGTGCATTGCTAGCAATCCTAAATGGTAATGTAGATTACCTATAAGATAGATTACTACCGGATGGATTGCCAGTAATGTTGATTACTATGTTTGGTATGCACAGGTAATGTTATAGTAATATTGATTACTGTGTTTGGTATGACAAACGGATTACCAGTCATATAACATCAAATTCCCAAAATACCCCTAAATTAAATTCATATATTAAATCAAATCTATTAAAAAAATTTTAAAATACCTCAAAATATCCCTAAATCAAAGTATTTTATATATAAGTATAATATACTAGATTTAATTATTTTTT
>UESW01004565.1:724403-736484 GCA_900491605.1 Calamus simplicifolius | reverse complement strand
AATTTTTTAATTAATTTAATTAATTTAATTCAATATTTTAAAAAATAAAATTAAAAATTAATTTTTAAAAAATTAATTTAAAAAATAAAAAATTATTTTTAAAAATTATTTTTAAAATTAATTTAATTAATTAATTTAATATTTAAAAATAAAATTTAAAATTTAATTTAATTAATTAAAAAAATTTAAAAAAATATTTTTTAAAAATTAAATTAAAAATTAAAAAAATTTAATTTTTAAAATTAAATTAAAAATAAAAAAATTAATTTAATTTTTTAATTTAATTTTTAATTTAATTTTTTTAATTAATTTAATTGTTTGTAGGAAGGATAATTCTATTTTTACAAAAGTGGTAGGGGTAATTTTGTTAAAAGAAAAACTTATTAGATTATAACATAGCCGGTAATGTGGATAACCACCTCCTCCTGAGGTAATGTGTCCAGATTACCATTGCAAGATAGATTGTCATTCAAAATACATACCAAATATGGTTATCCAGTGAGGTCCTTTTAAATTATCGATAATCTAGATAGATTACCTCTTACCAAACGCTCCCTTAGAGATAAGTCTTTCGTGTTAGAGCTTAGAACATAAAAAAGCTTTATTGATCAAAGTTGGTTATTAGAGCGATTGAAGATCAATCCTAAAGATAAGTCTCTTTGTTCGAAGCTAAGAATTAAGAAAGTTTTATGGATCAAGATCGACCCTAGGAGTAATTGAAGTTCATTCTTAGAGACAATTCTCTCATGTTAAAGCCTAGAACTTGAGAAAGTTCAGTTGATCAAGGTCCACTCTGAAAGCAATTTAAGATCACTCCTAAAAATAAGTTTCACAAATTGAATATGTGCACGTTATGGGACACCTCTTAATAAGTTCTGATCAATTTTCAATCGGTTTAATTTTCAAAAATTTTTCCATAGCTTTTGACCATCTTATCCTTTAGATAATCAAGTTGAGAAATATCAGTTGAACTCAAAGCTGATTTAGGTTATTTTAGCAAAGTTATCACTAGTTACTGGTCAAGTAATCAAGTCGAGCATCATCACTCCTTCGCTGAGCCTAGTCCATGCTAAGGCTTCCATGGATTGATTTTAAGTTATTAGCCTTTTTTATTATCTTTTTTTAACAACTCGAAGCTAATTTTACTTGCACCAATCTCAAAAGCTGATTTTGAATCACTAGCTTTAATCTTCAACTTAGCTAATTTTGGATCACCGGCTTTAACTTTTTAACTTGGCTAATTTTATATCACCAATCCTAACTCTTTAGCTAGATTGATTTTAGATTACCAGCCTTAACTTTTTAGCTTGACCGATTTTGGATCACTAACCTTAACTCTTTAACTTGATCAATTTTGCTTGATTGGCTTTATAGGTGACTAGCTAGATTTACTCAAGTTGACTCTGTAGAAGACTAAGTAGTTTTACTTAGATCGGCTTTGTAGGTGATCAGCCAAATCTGCTCGAGTTAACTATATAGGCAATCGTTTGGCTTTACTTAGACCAAATCTATAGGTGATCCACTAGTTTGGCTCATGTTGACCTTGTAGGTGACTAATTAAATCTATTTGGATCGACTTTGTAAGTGATCAGCTTGATTTGCTCATGTTAGCTTTGTAGGGACCAGTTGGATCTGCTCATATCAACTCTACAGATAGCCGATTGGATCTGATGACGCCCGATCACCAGTTTTGAACGTCGGAGAGAAGAGAGCTGCTTAATCCACGAATCCACGCTGATTGGATGGCTTGCAAAAAAGTTTCCAAGACTGAAGGGATGCTCCGGTGGGAACCCTCCGATGCTCAAGTAGCAACTGAGGTCACAGCTGAGGGAGAGCTCAGACAAGCTCTTCTTGGGAAGAAAAATGAGTCCTCAGAAAGGGGGAATCCTTCTCTGGGTATTAGGGTAGCCAGTGTATGAGTTTTTCGTACTTGGTTCTTGAGTGGACTTACCCTTTTATAGGTGGTTGACACATGCACGACCACGTGGAGTTCCGTGAGAAAGGAATGTTCGCTGGGTTCGTGGGGGTTGCCTGAATCTGGGCCGGTTGGTGGGTCCTGTCCCATCAGAGAGGAAAGAAACGGCAGTTGGTGGGCTAAGTCCCATCAGTCAGTGGGGCTAACGGGTAGTTAGGTCTGGTCTCATCGGAGGTATGGCCAGTGGGTAGTTGGGTCTGGCGATGTCAGACGGCGCGGGCCAAAAAGATCGCAGCTTGAACTGCCAGGACCATCCTGGGGCCAACTTGGAAAAGTCGGGACTGCCTTGACTCTCCTGAGGGCGCTGAGGCCGAGCAGGGCCGACTCGGTCGACCTGGAGATACCGGGCGGGGCCGACTAGGGATGGTCGGGGCCGACTCAGTCGGCTTGGATATGTCGGGGCCGAGCGGGGCCGAACGGGGCCGACTTGGAAAAGTCGGGGCCGACTCGGCCAGCTTGGAGGTAGTGGGGCCGAGCATGGCCGACTTGGGAAAGTCGGGGCCGACTCGGCCGACTTGGAGGTGCCGGGGCCGAGTGGGGCGACTTGGGGAAGTCGGGGCTGACTTGGCCGACTGGGGGGTGCCGGGGCCGAGCGGGGACGACTTGGGGAAGTCAGGGCCGACTCGGCCGGCTGGGAGGTGCCGGGGCCGAGTGGGGCCGACTTGGGGAAGTCGGGGCCGACTCGGCCAACTTAGAGATGCCGGGGCTGAGCAGGGACGACTCGGCCGACTTGGAGATGCCGGGGCCGAGCAGGGCCGACTTGGGGAAGTCGGGGCCGACTCGGCCGACTTGGAGATGTCGGGACCGAGCAGGGCCGACTTGAAAAAGTTGGGGCCGACTAGGGATGGTCGGGGCCGGCTCGACTGACTGGGAGGTGCCGGGGTCGACTTGGGGAAGTCGGGGCCGACTCGACCGACTTGGAGATGCCGGGGCCGAGCAGGGCCGACTTGGGAAAGTCGAGGCCAACCAGAGATGGTCGGGGCCGGCTCGACCGACTAGGAGGTGCCGGAGCCGAGTGGGGCCGACTTGGAAAAGTCGGGGCTGACTCGGCCGACTTGGAGATACCGGGACGAGGCCGCCTTAAGCCTTTGATTTTGCCATGATTGCCCTCGTGGCTACGTCAGCCACATCAGATGCCCCCCCGCCCCTGAGCGCGAAGGGCCATGCGCCTGCTGTCCTTTGAGTGAGAGGGGCATGAAAATTCAAAAAATGATTGCCCTTTAGTGCACTTTTAATAGCTTGGTGAGCTAGCGCGTCGTCCCGAGACAGTGTCGTGTCGCAGATCTTCCACAATCATGCGGTAGGTGGGGGCTGATGTCGACGCCAGATGCCCTGAGGAAAGTGCCCATCGGGGGATGGAAAAAGGTAGAGGTTATTATTGTTTCCCCATTTTTCTATGCCCTGCGATTGGTCGGGGATCATGCTCCTCGGGATGAATCGAGGCGGCACATCTCGGGCGCAGGCGAGATTTTCGGTGGACAGCTCGTGGCGCAATAGAAGAGCGCCACATGGCGGGGCCTCGATTATCGTTGTTCGAAAATGGGGATATAAAAGTGCCCCAATGGCTCGGGGAAAGCTTTTACACTACTAACGCTTTTTTTCAGCTTTTTCTTCTCTAAGTTCCTCTGCAACCTGATTCCTTATGCCTTCGAGTTCCTTTCGATTCCCACGTAAGTTTCATCCTTTGTCTCACCCATGGATCGTCGTGCTGTTAGGGAGGATAAGAGGCCTGTAGTAGAGTCTTCCCCTTACGATAGCGAAGACCAAACCTTCTTAGCCCATCAGGTGCCTCGGTCAATGGGCGGAATTATCATCCGCGATTGACCATTAGCGAACGAACCTCCGTTTACCTCAACCTCCCCCCTTAGGGCGATTCCTGTGTCCTCCCGCCGCCCGGCTCCACCCTCGGCGGTGAGCCTTGATCCAACAGGTCCGGCGGGAGTGGCTTCAACCATGACCCCTGAGGACGTAGAGGCTGTCAGGGCTAGGTACCAAATTCCCAGTTTCATCCGCCTGTCCGTGTCGGGGCCCGAAGATAGAGTGACTTTCGTCCACCCTGGTCAGGTCGCTCTATACGAGAAATTTTTTTGGTGCGGGCTGCGCCTTCCTTTCTATCCCTTTTTCTTGAACCTTTTAGATAGGTATAGGTTAGTGCCAGCGCAGTTGACTCCGAACTCGATTTGGATCATCTGTGCTTTTGTCATTCTTTGCTACTTCCAGGAGGCCCTGTCAGGGCTATCACTGTTCCGAGCTTTCTATAAGCTCCGCCGCCAAGGTGAGGGGGCCTGGTGGGCATTCACCGCCAGGCCGGGTAGAGCCTTCCCCTAGGTCTCCCATCCAAGATTTGGGGATGGAAGCCCCGATTCTTTTTGCCCATATTGAGGGGGTGAGGGCTGATTGGAGGGAGCCGGACATCAGCTCCAACGATAATGCCACCGTGGGGGGGGGGGGGGGGGGGGGAAAGAGAGGGAACTCTTTACCCAGTTGTCATCCTGCCAAATACCTGGCTATAAGGAACTTCTTTCCAAGGAGAACCTGTTTGAGGTCGAGTTGGCCCCGGCGGTCGGTGAGCACGACGTCCGATTCCTTCTGTCTCGACTGGAAGCTTACTGTATGTTGTTGCTAACATTCATCGTTTTTGGGCGCAGCGATGAAGTTTTCCGCCGGCGCGTTCAAAGCTGCCCTAAAGCAAAAGAGGCCGGTGGCTGGCGAGTCAGCAAGACCGGCGAAGAGGGCTCGAAGAAGAGAGCAGGTCGAGCCGGTTCGGGCTACCAAAGCCCCAAAGCTCCAACGTCTGCGGAGGAGCCGGCCGCGGAAATGCCGGCTGGAGAAGTGGTCTCGGGGTCGGCCGGGACCGAGGTAGAGGAAGGAGAGATCCCGGTCACCACTAAGGCAGTTGTGGTGGTCGTAGGTCTTGAAGAAGAAGCCCCTGCCACTGCTGACATGCCCGAGGTGGGGCAGGTTACAGTTGCTGTCAGCCCTCCGGCTGCCGCGAAGCCGGAGACGGAGAGTGATCCCCCAACTTCCGGAGAGGGGGAGCTTATCGCCACGGGGTCCAAGGCTGAGATGGAGGCGACCAGGAAGCAGAGGGATGGGCCGGAGAGCTCATCCCAACGATCAGCGTGCCGCCCGACTCGCCCTCAGGTTGAAGGTCTGCAGGAGGGGCCGGCACGGCCGGCGCCCAGGTTCAATTCAATGGCGGACGCCGGGCAAGCCGCTCGTCTTCTGTCAAGAGTTCGGACTGCCGAGTCCGATGAAGAAATGCGGGGGCAGAGCCACTCCGCAATTTTGGACATGGTGATGGTCTCCATCATCCAGGTAACCTTCTGAGTTTTCTTCATCCCTGAATACGCTTTGTGATGCCTTAATTTTTCTTGTAATTAACACGTTCTCCTGCTGCAGATGGCCAATGGCATGATCGGCCTTCGCGAAGTGCTGTCTCATTCCTCGGACGCGCTCATGAAGGCCATAGCGCGGGCCGAGAAATATAAGAAGGAGAGCACGACGCAGTTCCAGAGCCTTGCTCGACTTCATCAGGAGGCCAAGGCCCGGAAGGAGAACCTAGGCAGCCGAATAAGGGAGGCGGAAAGTCAGGTCAAAGCTGAAAGTGGCCGGGCATCCGCGGCTGAGGCCAAATTGGAGCTGGTCTCGGACAGACTGAAGGCTACCGCAGAGTGGAATGAGAGGCTGGTTCGCCAGCTCCAGAACGCCGAGAAGGAGGCCGAGGCGGCACGGGAAGAGGCACTCGCCGCCGCGCAGAAAGCCATCGCCACAGAAAGGGCGGTGGCCAAGGCGAGTGTTGGCCCAGATGGCAACCCAAGAGGGGGGGTGAATTGGGTTCTTTTAAAAACTTACCCCTTTTTAAAATAGTTTGCTTGAGATTAAAGAGGGCAAATGCAAGATAACTATAAAGTGCAGTGAGTAAGATAGAGATAGATAAAGAGACAATGAGACACTGCAAACACCAAAGATTTTATAGTGGTTCGGTGTATTCAACACCTACGTCCACTCCCAAGATTCACTTGGGTCCACACTATAATCTCTCTAGATTACAGCCGAGTTGTTTTCCAAGCTCACAACTCAAACTTGTTGTTTTACCGGGTGCACAACGAACCCAGCTGGTTTTACTCGGGCTTACCAGCACAAAACCCTACACGTTGTTTTTCACGGGCTCACAACTAACCCAAGCTTAAACAAGCTTAAACCGAGGTAAAACTACCTCCTCTAGTTCAATCCCCCAGATTGAACTAGGCAAAAATAAGATGAGTATGTGTGTGAATACAAAGCTCCTCAATGAGCAAATATACAAATTAAGAATAATAAGGTTTAGAAAAGCCTGATTTGTAGATAGGTTGGCTTTTGATCTTTTCTTCTTTTCTTCTTTTCTTCTTCTCCTTGCTGGATTGAATCAAGCCTCAGCTCCGATTCTTCGTGGTTGAAGCAGTTGAGAAGGGTTGAAAAGCAAGAAACGAATCTCCTTTCTCCAAGTTGGGAAATCCTCCAAGACTTTGATTTTGAACGCTTTGGATTCCTCTTGAGCCTTTTGGAGTGGAGTGGATTTGAGCTAGAAGGTTTTCCTTTCAAGATTCAAGCTCACGGATTTTTGAAGTGGGATTGTCTATCTCAGATTTTCTCTTTGTTTTTCAGATTTTCCTTTTTCTCTCTTCTTTTTTTGAACAATAGACTCCCCTTTTTATAGATTTCTTTTACACCTCTTTTGGAATAAAACTATCCGTTGGAGTGTACCTTCTATCAAAATATATCCGTTAGAAATGAGTAAAAATAGAAAAGTTACCGTTAGAGCTGATCTGGCAACTTCGTTTTTCGTTCCAGGTGGGTTGGAGTCGACTCTAACTTTTCTGGAGTCGGCTCTAGCTCGAGGCGTTTTAAACTGATATTTCCGGAGTCGTCTCTGGCTTTTCTGGGGTCGACAAGAAACTTTTCCGGAGTCGACTCTAACTTACCCGGAGTCGACTCTAGGTTGGAGCCAGAAAAATCGACTTTCTGCTTCGTCTGTGAGAGTCGACTCTAACAGTCTCGGAGTCGACTCTAATGACCGTGCCAGTTCCGGAGTCGGCTCTGTGATTCTCGGAGTCGACTCTAATGTCTGCAATTCTTACCTAGACATTAGATTCGATCCAGAACACATTGTAACTCTTGATTTTGATCTTTCAATAGTCTTATAGGCTGAAACACTAAATCAAAATCATCAGAGCCTTCAAAAATTATACTCAAATAGTTTTGTTAATCATCAAAATCATCAATTGGGTCAACAATCTCCCCCTTTTTGATGATAACAAAAACTTTGAGTATATGCATTCAAAAATTCAATCAAACTAAGGATTATAGTCATTTTAACTTTAAAACATTGAAATTAAGGTTTTGATGCCAATGTTCAATGTAAACTTTAAAATTGTACATGAGTTCAATAATCCATCAATATTGAATTGTTAAACTTAATGTGCATAAGATTGTAAATGAGCTTTTTGTTAAGCTCCCCCTGCATTGAGTAGCTCCTCTTGTATAAACATCAAATTGTAACTGATAATCATTTCAATTCATTTTGCATAAACAATTAATTCTCCCCCTTTCTTTCTTTCTTTCTTTCTTTCTTATGCATATACTATTCAATCTTTCTTTGCATATACACAACTATCTCTCCCCCTTTTTTGTTATTAGCAATAAGGAGAGTAAAAAAATTTATAATCTCAATAAGCATAGGAATCCAATCAATCAAAATTTGAAAAAGTGAAATTGTATTTCATATGCAAGAACCATTACATCAGTTGATTCATTTACATTTCAAAATGAAATACATTGGATAATCAAAAACTTCCTAAGTACAAGCTATCAAACTCAAAAACAAGATCAAATGTGCTTGAATACAATTTTCTTTAGATGACCTATTATCTCCATTACATCATCTTTTTGTGCTTTCTTAAAATTTTCAAGACTAGCTTCGATTTGAGAGACTGCAAGGTCAATATCCTTCTTTAATTGACCCGTTGCATGAACATACGATCCAGATCCATCGGCAATGCCTTCCATCCTTTCGAAGATCTTGTGAAGCTCAGCTCCAAAGGATTCTACAGAACTGCCTAAGGTAAAGGATAGCATGTCCAGTCTCGAATTTAATTCTTCTTTTAACTGATTAAAGTCATCCTTCAATTGATTAATTTCATTTGACCTGTGACTGTCATACTCAGCAAGTAAGCTTCTTAACTGATCAAGTTGTTCATTAGAAAATCTTCCAGAATTTGTATAGGCTGATGTGGAGGTGATGGTATAGAACTCGGTCCGGCCTCCGAAGGTCCAGCAGACGAAGGTCCCGCAAAAGATGAATCAGGGACTGATGGTCCCGCAGTAGATGGTCCGGGATTTCTTCTAGTCTGGTTCCCTCTGCACCATCCCTATCTGTTCTTTCCTCTCTCCTCATCCAAACACCATTAACTTTCTTAAATCCCATTCTATGAATAGTTGAAGTGCTGTAATAATCAGTGTGTCTCAGTTTTCTTAATGGTTCATTTTCCATGATGAGCACACCCTGGCTTCTAAAAACTAATGTCAGAATCATACCGTATGGCAGTGTTGATCTTTTCTTAGTAGCTGCCTCTGCCATGTAACCTATCATCATGCCAGCTAAATTGACTGGCCTCCAGTGATAATGCAGTCCATCATCAGAACGTCTCGCTCCGAGACATACTCGAATCTCCCTATTTTTGGAAATAAGATTCTACCACATATATTATGCAATAATCTGAGTTCTAGGTTTAACTGATTTGCAAAGATCTCTTCGAACTCAGTCACATCTCTTCCTAGCATCCTTGATAGTGCACCACTTCTGTCATTAAGTTGACATTCCATTAAACCAACAGTGGGCATTTCTAATAGGGTTCCAAGAATCTCAGTTGTTACCGTAACCCTAGTTCCTCTCACTGTGCTAATCAATCCTCCTTCTCCTCTGCTTAATCCATTATAAAACTCCCTTACCAATGCCGGATATGTGGGCAAATCTAGTGAGCACACTTTCTCCCATCCCATATCCCTTAAATTTCTTCCAATAGAGAAACCCTCCGATTCAAATAAATCAAAATTAACTTTTCTCCCAGTGGTAATGGTCTTACCAGCTAATTGATCAACCTTAGGAGATGAGGGTGAAGGTGGAGAATCCTCTTGAGTGGCCGAAGAGGAAGAAGGCGATGGTTGCCTTCGAACCGTGCGTCTTCTCGTTGGAACGGATGCTCCAGCGACGAATCCGCGCCTCTTTGGTGCCATTGAGAGGATTGGAAGGTTAATCAGGGGTTTTGAGTGGATTTGGGGAAGTTGGAAAAGTTTTGGAGTTCTTAGGAACGGTTTAGGAGACGATTGGAATGATTGGGGGTCGACTCCGCCTTTTTATTTTTGACCTAACTCGACTTAGAGTCGACTCCCGAAAACTGGGTGTCGGCTCCGAGCCAGAAAGTCTGTCAGCGCTCGTATTAGAGTCGGCTCCACAAAAGCCAGAGTCGGCTCTAATCACTTAGACAGAAAATCAAAAACTCAGGTGTCGACTCCGCAAACTGTCAGAGTCGGCTCTAACAGTTTCAGAGATAAAAAATTGAGTTTCAAGCATTTGAAACTATTCAATTAATCATCAAATTATAGATTAAAGTTATTTAGCAATTGGGGAAACATTGAATCAAGATCTAGATAGATTTCCTTATTGAAATATCAAGATTTTTCAAGAAAATGATGAAATCTAGATTGATGTCCTTAAGAGTTTCAGAAAACTATTCCAAAGGATCACAAACTCCTAATTCTCCTCTAAGATAACAAAATCTTTCTTCACTTAAGGGTTTTGTTAATATATCTGCAAGTTGTTCTTCAGTATTCACATAATCAAGACAAATTTCATTATTGGCTACATGTTCTCTTATAAAGTGATATCTTATTTCAATATGCTTTGTTCTTGAATGTTGAATTGGATTTTTAGTAAGATTTATTGCACTTGTATTATCACATCTTATGGGTGTCTTATCAAGTGTGATACCATAGTCTTCAAGTTGTCTCTTAATCCATAGGATTTGAGCACAGCAACTTCCTGCTGCAACATATTCTGCTTCCGCAGTAGATAATGCAACCGAATTTTGCTTTTTGCTAAACCATGAGATTAAGTTACTTCCTAAAAATTGGCATGCACCACTTGTGCTTTTTCTATCTAACTTGCATCCGGCATAATCAGAATCTGAGTATGCAATTAGATTTAATGTGGAATCTCTAGAATACCATAAACCTACATTTTTTGTTCCACTTAAGTATCTTAGTATTCTTTTAACAGCTATTAAGTGTGATTCTTTAGGTTCTGATTGAAATCTAGCACATAAACATACAGAAAACATAATATCTGGTCTACTTGCTGTTAAATAAAGAAGGGATCCGATAATACCTCGATAATACTTTTGATCAACCTTTTTACCTTCTTCATCTTTGTCCAGCTTGCATGAAGGACTCATTGGTGTTCCGAGGGGTTTAATTGATTCCATACCAAATTTCTTTAGAATCTCTCTTGTGTACTTTGTTTGGTTGATAAAGATACCCTCTTTGCTTTGTTTGATTTGGAGTCCAAGGAAGAAGTTGAGTTCTCCCATCATGCTCATCTCGAATTCTCCCTGCATTAACTTGGCAAATTCTTGACATAGAGAATCGTTAGTAGCACCAAAAACAATGTCATCAACATATATTTGTACTACAAGTAAATCTTTACTTTTTCTTTTCAAAAATAATGTTTTATCAACATTTCCTCTTGTGAAATCATTTTCAATTAAGAATTTACTTAACCTATCATACCAAGCTCTAGGTGCTTGTTTCAAACCATATAAAGCTTTGTGCAATTTAAAAACGTGATTTGAAAATTCGTGATCTTCAAAACCTGGTGGTTGTTCTACATAAACTTCTTCATTTATAAATCCATTTAAAAATGCGCTTTTAACATCCATTTGAAATAAGTTAAAGTTCATATGACATGCAAATGCAAGTAAAAGTCTAATGGCTTCTAATCTAGCTACAGGTGCAAAGGTTTCATCAAAATCAATACCTTCTTCTTGATTATATCCTTTTGCAACAATCTAGCTTTGTTTCTAATTACTATGCCATTTTCATCTAGTTTATTTCTAAAAATCCATTTTGATCCTATTACTGAATGATTTTTAGGTCTTTCAACTAAAGTCCATACATTATTTCTTGTAAATTGATTTAATTCTTCTTGCATTGCTAACATCCAATTATTATCTTTTTCAGCATCTTCTATAGTTTTAGGTTCAATTTGTGATACAAATGCAAGATGATTACTAATATTTCTCATATATGATCTAGTTCTTATACCTTGAGATGGATCACCTATAATCAATTCCTTGGGATGACTATGGGCATATCTCCAGTCTCTTGGAAGATCTATATCATTATGATCAATATTGACATCATCGTCCTTATGTGAATCATCATCTTTAGCTTCTTGCTCATGATCTGAAGATACTTCAATATTAAGTTTTTCAAGATCTTTTTCAATTATGTTTGTATCTTCCTCATCATCAATCTTTTCAGATCCAGTTGCTAAAGATTCATCAAACACTACATGTATGGATTCTTCAACAATTAAGGTTTTCTTGTTAAAGATTCTATAAGCTTTACTAGTTGTTGAATAACCTAGAAAAATTCCTTCATCAGATTTAGCATCAAATTTTCCTAAGTTGTTTTTACCATTATTATGAATGAAACATTTACATCCAAATGCATGAAAGTATTTTATATTTGGTTTTCTTTCATTCCATAATTCATAAGGTGTTTTCTTTAATATTGGTCTTATTAAAGCTCTGTTTAAGATGTAACATGCTGTGTTAATTGCTTCCGCCCAAAAATACTTTGGTAAGTTGCTTTCGCATAGCATGGTACGGGCCATGTCTTCTAGAGTCCTATTTTTCCTTTCAACTACACCATTTTGCTGTGGAGTCCTAGGGGCTGAAAAATTATGATTAATTCCATTTTCAGTGCAGAAATTTTCAAATAAGTGATTTTCAAATTCTGTTCCATGATCACTTCTTAGAGATACTATAGTAGTGTTTTTCTCATTT